>JAOSBM010140211.1:0-14951 GCA_027568955.1 Erythroxylum tenue | reverse complement strand
TAATGATGCCCATGATATATGACACAACATGAAGGAAAACATGATATGATTATACTACTGAGATTCCTATCATGTGCAATTATGTTAGTATCTAAATTATCCCTAGTCATAGGATTAATAAGACTGGACATCATTAATCCGGATAAACTAGCACATGTTAAACTCTTTGATTTGATCAAGCAGTGTATCTCAAAAACTGTAAATATGAGATGCTTAGAGTTGAGATGTAGATGCTTACTAGAGGTAGTAAGTACATTGGATGACCTACCATAAGATCATCACATGGATGTCCTTTTCTAATGTCAGTGATAATCTCATCATAGCAATAGTGCAAGTATCCTTAGGCTTGAGATACTTAAGGATATCTTGGATACTGATTCTGTGTTTTGACTTCATTCCTTGTTGCCTTACAGTGGTCGCTCATCGGGTGGTGATTAGGTACGACTTGATGTATTTGAAGGTAATTGAGTAGTCAATAGAGGATTCACTACTTCTGTGATAGCAGAAGATGATACCCACAGCCTCTTGTCTAGGTCATTACTTGGAAATCTCTGGCCGGAATATATGTTTCATGAAGAATGTCTTCATTGACATATAGAGTAATGAGTCTCAGAACGAGAACTAATATCACTTGGGCTAGATTTGACGTAGTCAGTCTAGTGAGAGTTGACATTTTGCCCATACTCATCACTAAGTGAGGTATAGCATGGTGAAAGGATGAATTGCACAACAATTATCTATGGGAAGGTTTGTGAGATGGTTCGTGATAAGCACGGGTTCGTTCGTTAAATTACTTACTTTCTGGTCAATTAAAGTATAAAGATACTTAAATAAATTTGTGAATATTTGTTAGAAAAAAGTTCATTAAGTTGCCTTAACATAAAAATTTTATATAGAGCATTATTAATATATCTATGAATATGCTTATTATGATAATTATATAAATAATTTTGTTTAAGATATCGAAATAATCTTATATAAGGATTACTTATGTTGATACTACTTATTAACACCTTTCTTATTTGTAGATAGGTCAATTGATAATCCTTAAAAGTGATATAAACTATATAAAAATCATTTAGTGATCAATATATGATTCGTCGTTTTAAAGTGATTAGAAAGAATATTCCATCATTTTTTACCAGTGATGATTTCAAAAATTTAATATGAAGTGACAGTTGGGAATAATTATCAAATTTTATTTGAAGAATCAATTATTAATGGTGAATAGTGGTTATCATGCATTGTTAAATTTCAATCTTAATTTATACGCAGATAAATTATAGAAGTTTTATCAATTTAATCTTAAATTTATAATATATATTTTTTTTTGTTAACAAATTTAAGCACTTAATAAGTCACACACAAATAATAATTGAAAAGAAAAAAAGATAATTTAATCAAGTTAGATTCAATTACAAAGTTTTAAATTAAATATAAAATATTTGATAAACATGGATCACTATTATACATTGAATTTTACTATGAACTAATTGTTATTTAATTTTAAATAATTTAAATTCTAATTAATTTTTAACTAAAATTAGAACTATATGTTAAATAAATAAGTGCAGATTCTATAAGGTCAGTAACTTTATAGGAGCTATTTTTATGGTCACTTCAAGACCTAGCACTTTTGACATACTCATTCATATATCTCTTATATAGTTCTTTCAATTCATTTGTTTCCACATTATTAAAGGTTATACACTTGTGAAACTATAATTTATGATTCATGCATTATTATATTTATGAATTAATTATATTATATAATTAAAGTGGTCTTAATATTCAAAAAATCATAAAATAAATTCATTTATAGCACTGGACTTTAATTTTTTTTAATTTGATAATGTTTGATTTCATTTTTAAGTATTATTGATTTCAATTTGGAAATTAAAATTGCAACATCTTGCAAACCCTAAACTAATACGATCTGTTTTATGAAAATCTAAGAACTTCTGTGCAGAAACTCGTATAATCTTTATGGAATTTCCATCAAAGCTCTCATCAGTTATAGAATGATATGGCAGCGGCAAGAGCTTGGTCAAAAATTGATTAATTGGGAATGATCCATTTATTTTGACAATAGAGCTGACGAGTAAATGAAACAATGAAAAGGAAAATGGGGAACGAAGATAATTAAATTATTAGTATATTAGCAATTCATAAATTACAATGATTATCCGCTTGAGCGAAATTGAAATCGTTTGCAACTCGACACGTGAACTTCAAATCAAAACTGGAAACAAGAACAAAATTTCCTTGCCCATAAAATAAGAGACAAGGAGTACACGACGCCACATAACGATTACCAAGGGATGCGACTTGCCAAATCACGAGAGATTGATTTGGCAGGCCGTGTCACCACTCACCTGAGTTGATTGAGCGCCTACCAGGCACCTGATAATGCCGATGAAAAATGAAATGAGTATATAGTGTGTTGCTGTCTTTCACATCCCAATTATAACTCATTCATGTTATCACTTATTAATCCACAGGGGAAACAGAATATAGCCGCAAATACAAATTAACCTCTCACAAAAAGGATTTGCATTTCTTGTGCAAAAAGCTATACATGTCAAAGACCCGGACCCCTCAATGAGGAGTGTCTCCGCCTCTCAAACTTCACCTTCCAGTTACTGTCGCTGTTAATAGACTTAAAGATACGCTCTTCTTCAATTTCAGATTGAAGCAGTGACAGCAGCCTTTTCAAATGTCCATTGCATTGCTTATGCTTTGAAGAATAAATGTTTAAACTCTGTTTTTCTGGGTCATACCTTCTCTGATGCGGGGAGTACCACTTTGCTTCCAAATAAGCAAGAGACCTCCAAGGAGGAAGAGGCATAGAGTTCTGCTTCAGAGAAGACTTAGACGCTTCAACCATAACTTGAAGATACTGTTTTAGCCTGGCTAGGGATCCGACATACACCACTGGAAGTGATTTCAGTATCCTAGCATAAGAGTCAACAGCTCTAGCTATCTCAAAATGGCTTCGAAAGTCAATATCAACAATCAAACGCTCAAAGCTTTCAGTGTTTTTGTAGTCAACCACATCAATGTATTCATGATCACCTACGTAGAAATGCAGAACAAAAGATAAAATAAAAGTATACTATGACACCATTAACTGCCTGTCAAATATTACAGGAATATAGAACGGAACCCTATTTGAAATTTTGAAAAAAAAAAAAAGGTGAGAACTAAAACTTATAAATTGAGATAGCATACCTCCTGGAACCTTGCCGCTACCCTGCCACCTGGATGAGCATACAGCGGCGTCATAACCACTGAGTCTCAAGAGCTTTGCCAGATAAAACCTTATGCAGCTGCCATTACATGAAGCTGACTTAGCATGACCAAGGTCTGCATCCTTGATGGATTGCATGCGCGAATGAACTAGCGACAGCAAGTCGCTCTCATGCTGAGTGAGAGACTGCTTATAAAACTGCGATGCAAGATAAAATCAGATAAAAATACACCAGCTTTGAAGTAAAAAAAAAAAAGGTTAACTGCAAATATAATTTATAAAACCACTTTATGGTACAAGGAAACATATGAAAAAATCAAGGCAATGCACAATATCTGAAACAACAGTTATTTTATTGGAGACCTGTACTAATATCAGAAACACAAGAAACAAATTAACCAAATGCATTAGAGGATCAAACTCGAAAGTTCAATCCAGGACAGCTCAAAAACAGCCAATCCATGGGAACCACAAAGCATTAACCTGTGCTGAAAGAGTTAGGCAAATCCAAACTACAGAATAACGCAGGAACTCAGTTTCCACTTTCCAGATAAGGTATGAGTTTAAAAGAATAGGTCTTTGGATGATTTAAAAGACAGAAGAAACGATGAACAACTAATAATAACAAATATTTGTAAATTTTGAACAGGATTAGATTTTGATCCCTTGACAATGAAGGAGGCACCAGACCTAACCATATATCTTGAAACTTACTATGGTGCAAAGAAATTAAATTATTCACCCGAAATTCGCAAATTTTTATCTCCTGTGGACCAAGAGAAAAATATGAAGCAAATGCCAATTAAAAGAGAACACTGACACTGATTTCGAGTCTCCCAAGGAAATAAGAACGCGTAAGATGATTCAATCACTTCGACTAACAAATACAGGTCACAAAAACCAAGTAATTGAGGACGCGATTATTAGATTCTCATCAATAAAATCCTAATAAAGCAGAAGGTAGCTCGATTTCAATTTCCTTTTCAAGAAAGCTCATTCTCCCTCAATAATAATTATGCTTTAAGGAAAATAAACCAATACAATTCTAAACAGAAATGAAATGACAAAAGTTACCGAAATCTTGTCAGCTAGGTGGTGAAGATCGGAGAGACCCGATTCGCCGTCACTGCTGCACCAAGAATCGCCGCCGCTACTAGCGCCATTCTCGAGGAAATCGCTGACCATGAGAGCCAAGTCATGCTCGCTCTCGTGGCTGAATCCTCCTCCAATTTGCCCCACTGGCACTATCCCTCTCGCCCACCAGTCCCCGGTCGCCGTTACTGTGCACATCTCTCCGACGGCGTTGTGGAGCCACGCTTTCCTTAATTTACGCCTCTTCCGCTTACAACACGGTATAAATTATAAATAAAAAGAAAAGCAAATTCGGTGAACGTAAACTCCTAAATTCTTCCTCAAAACCCAAAGTGGTTTCCGAAATATACTTTTCTTTTTGTTTTCGAAGTTTTGCGTGTCGCTTAACGATTGTCCTTGCTTTTTTTTTTGTTTTTACTTTTTCTTGGGAAGAATAAGAAGATAAGGTGGGTTCAATTTTTTTCTTTTGCTTTGATGTTGAGCGTGTTTCGATCCAAAGGACAAAGAGGAGGAGGAGGAGGAGGAGGAAGAAGAAGAAGCGAAGGAGAGGAGAGGTTTCTTCTGCAGCTAAGACCCAAAGAATAGAAGGCGAAAGCAGCGGGGCCGCGAAGAGACGCGTTGATAAAGCAGTTGTGAAAGTTATGAAATGACGAAAATGGCCCTGGCCTTACATTTACTTTGAAATGGACAGGGTCGAGAATAAGGGGCAGTTCGCTGGTGATTTTGTTTTTATGAGCCTATGTTTTTCATTTTTGTTTAGAATTACATGGAATGGAGTTGTAAATAAGCATTTATGAAACTAACTTATTTCCTAAACAAACAAACAAACAAAAAAAAGGTACAAGTACAGCTATTCATTCGGCCGGATTATTGTTATTTTTGCAGTTTCCAGTTGCCTTGTCGACCAAGCTAACCTTTCCAAATGGGAACGAAACAGAAGATGAGAGTAATTCATGGAGACCATAATTGACCGCTGAGTTGGCTCAACATCCATCATCTTATAATTTAAAATTGGAAACCCAGTTGGTTGAATTTTGACTTGTTATAATTCATAACTATACCCATTTAAATACAATAATCATTAAAAATTAAATTACTTAAAACCCCTTACGGACAGTTTGTAATTCCCCACTGTTATTGACCTGAAACAGTTTTATTATACATGTCCATGATTTCAAATTAATAATTTTGACTCGTTCCCGTATTTCCATTTTGACAACTCACCTGAATATAATTCATATTCCAGTCTCAATCTAAGTCGTCATCGTCATATCTCGAAAAAATTTCGCATTAAAGCAAGGTCGGGTCGGATAGTACGCATTTTTAATGCATCTTATAGGTAGGGTCTATTCCCAAAAGCATCTACTTAAAACTTTATCATATTTAAATCATAAAAGAGCCATCGACAATTCTGAACGCACTTAGTTTCTGCTTTATCTAATTTAGTAAACCATAATTAGCCACCTTCCCACTTGCTCTAGGGTTCAAGAATTCTAACCATTTACGTTAATTTAATTTAATAGATTACTGGACAAAGCAAAGCATCGTTCGAATTGAAAGAATATACGGTGGGTGGGAGTCAGTCAACCCTTCCCTTTCTTTTTTCTATTGGGACCAGCGTACTGGATTTAACTCTCGCTGCTGCTCAATGAAAAGAAAGCAATCCTTCTGGACCACCAACGACCAACTCCAGTTAACTTATTGGAACCCAGATGCTGCATTAAGCACAAAATCAATCGTTTCACGTCTTCTACACTGAAATTTCATTAACATCAAGAAGAACTCAATCCAGGAATTTCTCCCATCCACGCTGCCATGTCCATGAGCTTCCATTGTTTCCCTTTTCTTATTATAAAGTAATCTAATCGTGACACATTTTAAGGAGAATCTAATCATGGCACCTAAAATAATCAAAACGAGAATTTAAAAACATAGAGAACAAAAGAATCTAATTATTCTATTTCAAAGACAATATGACCCAAAATTAATTAGAATCAATCTTCTTTAAAGTGTGCGTATATGATTTTTCTAGGGTGAATAATACAATGCATACATAAAGTCGTTGGGTTGGGCCAATAGAATAACTAAGAACTGGGAATATCACACGGATAAGATCAAAGAACAAGCATGTAACAACACGCTCACGAAGAAAGAGATCCATAGTCCAAAAAAAAATAGTCCAAGGGCAACAAAATAATTGGGCGACTCAAGTTTATGACCTAACTAACCAAATGTCTTCATGTCTCTCAAACAAAGCCAATTCCAATCACATTAATTAGTCCAAGTGGCACAAGTAGCACGTTAGCTGCAGATCAAAACAAATTGCCAACCTGAAAAATAAGGAAATCCTGGATAATCCCTCGTAACCACGTGTGTGGATTGAACACTCAGCCCCTGCTAATTGAATAACCCAATCAATCAGGGAATATGCCGAATGCAGTCCTGGCGGCTTGGGGAATATCACGTCAAATCCCAAGTGCTTGTTTCCATAAGAGACGGATTCTTTGTTATTAACTTCTGTTTCAGAGGTAGGAAATGCGGCGGTAACTAATGCGACAACAGAAAAGCAAGGAAGCAAGATCTGGCCTGATCTCATTTTCAAGTTTTTTTTTTAATGTCTGATTGACCTAGAAAACAAGCAACAACTTCGTCGAAAATATCCCAACTTGTGCAACACTAGGCAACTCAAGCACCTAGGATCAATGTTGGAAAGCAAATAAACGGCACAGCAACATACCTATTTCAACGATAATAAAGTGCCAAAACCATGACCTAAAAGAAATGAGAGTATGATTCTCAAAACTGAGGCATCCCTAATGGCAAAAACTTTAGTCAATTTTGAAAGAAGCATGTCTCCGGCTATCAAAGACCAAAACTCAAGCAAGTATCACATGGACCACAAGCAGTATAGTTCCCTTCACCTATGCAAAAAACACAAGGATTTCAGCTACTATGGGTAATTGCAAACGGTATGAATAGCATTGACCACCATTTCAATTTTATTATTTATGGTAACTGAAATTTTATAGAGATACTTGAGCAGTTTGATTGCTTGCATGTGTATTTGACAGTTCGGATAAGGACAAATCAGGAAAATCTGTTGCGCAACTATTATTCAGTCCCCAGTGCAAATCCCGAATCAGATACGTAAGGCTTTATAATTGGTATAACATGCAACGTGGCCAACAGATTGTTCATAGTATGTTCGGAAGATTTCATAATTTACCATGTACAGAATGACAATGTTATAAAAACAGTACATATAACGTTCAACATAAAGTACTGTTACTAAATCACTGAAATAAGCACTATTAAAATTCAGAAAATTATAAGACGTAAACTCCACTACTATCTGTTATTGGCTGCAGATTACCATTTTGCAGTTGCGAGGGAAGACTGTCATAAAAGATTATGACTTGTTATCTAGGCTTCAGATTTCTCTGTGAAAAGAAGAAAGTAAATGAAATGAGACTCGTTACATAAAGGAAACTTAAGAGGATGTAGAAACGTTAGGCAAAAAGCATCTTGTTAAAAGGCAATACATAATTTTTCAATCTTCCATCACAGAATTTCTGTCATATAAAATAATAACTAATAGAGAAAGAATATATAGAGCTTTGCATAAATTAATGCATTGGCCACTAGTTGAACCACCATTAGGGTGCCATGCAATTATTCATTCACCCTCACAGAAACATTTAAAAGAACGGAGAAAATAAAACAGATGAGAATGGAATGGGATTTTCGTTAGGGGAAACAGAAAAACCGGGCAGGAACGTACTTTTGGCCTGTCATTAGGTATTTGCAGTTGCCTATCTTGTATTCCATCTGTATCTGGCACTTGTTGCTCATTCTCATGCTTATAAAATGCTTCTAAAGCTCTCCCAGCAAATGCACGAATTATATTCACTTCCATTGCAGACATGTTTTTGCACTGCGTTTTGAAGTTTAAAGAGCATTAGCTTTAACATTTAAAACAAAAAGAAGAACAAGACTAAAGTAGCAACTAGCAACTTCAAAGGGGCTGAAAAAAAGCAATGTGGCTGCTGAAATGTGACCACCATAAGCATTAATATCCTATGTTCCCTACTATAAGCAGAGAAGTCTAAGTATAGACACCCGCCATGATATGAACCTCCTTTATGCACCTATTTTAGAAGGAAATTAAAAACAATCATGTGGGGAGTACATGACAATTGATCAAGTCAGCTTATATCAGTTTGTTGGGTGTTCCAAGGGCTATATTCGTCAAGGCCCAACCTATCTCCAACTACTTTTTCGCGTCAAGCTTATTTCAATCCAATTGGAAATCAGCCCGCATTATAGTCCAAGGCTCCTACATAGCCAATTCTTCGCCCTCTTCAAACTTGTATGTGGGACCCTAAGAGGCAAAATCGCTTCTTACAGGGCCTGTTTTAGTTGCAATGAGAAGTTTGTAACTGGTCATCTTGACTGGTCATCATTGCAAGATAACGTTACTCCCTTCTAAAACTTGAAGATGGCAACGAACCAATTGTGGACGCACCAGGTGACAACAGTGACCAGGAACTAATTGCCGCTGATCTAGCTGAAATCTCCTTCCATGCCATTCTGTGTAAGAATTTTAGCTCCATGACATAGCTTAAAGGGACTCTAGGATGACGCTCAATATTGATTTTGGTTGATCGTGGATTAACTCACAATTTTGTCTATGAAAAAATTGTGGAAGGATTACAACTACCTATTTAATTTGTTCCCTAATTCAAAGTCCAAATCGACAATAGAGAGATAATTTGCTACAATCATCTTTGCCAAAGCCTTGCTATGTTTCTAATTTTTAATCTTAATACAAAGCGATGTAAGCTCCAAGGGGTGCCACAAAAGTCAGATGTGTAGCTAGCCTTCCAACATCTCTTTAAAGAAGTGAATTTCTAGGTAATCCTCCTCTTCAAATTCAAAAATTGCTTCAAACTTTTGAAATGATTTTCGAAGAATTCGATATCCTTCCAACTTATAACCACCACACTCACTCCATTTCTCTATTCCCCAATTCAAAACCACCAAACATCCATCCATGTCATTATCCTTACTTTTAAAAATCTGAAATTGAGAAGCAATTCTTGGAAATGTTTAAATCAAGTTTTGATAGACCTAACACCAACCCTTTTGCAAGCCCTATTCTCCTTGTTAAAAAGAAAGACAACACTTTGCGTATGTGTATTAATTATAGAAGCCTAAACCAAACCATCATTCTAGACAAATACTCAATCCCAAACGTCAATGAGCTTCTCGACAAATTACATAGTACCATCTCCAAAATTGATTTACGTTAAGGTTATCACTAGATATGCATCAACCCTACAGACATCCACAAAACTGCTTTCCACACCCACTCAAGCCATTATGAATTCATTATGAGGCCCTTTGGGCCCACCAATGCTCCATCCACCTTCCAATCTGCAATTAATAATCTATTCCAACCATATTTGCAAAAATTCATTCTTGTATTCTTTGACAACATCCTGGTATATAGTCCATCTTTTGAGCAACATCTTAATCATCTACAACTTACCTTGCACCTTCTCCAAGATAACCACTACTATGCTAAGGCATCTAAATATTTATTTGGTCAAACCAAATTTTCATTTTTAGGACATGTGGTTTCAACCAAAGGAGTTCTATCGATCAAGATAAGATTCAAGCAATTTAAAAGTGGATGATACCGACTAATGTTAAATAGTTATGAGGTTTTTTATTTATTAACAAACTACTACTGCAAATTTGTGCAGAGTTACAGAATGATAGCCCAACCACTAACTAATCTCGCTAAGAAGAAAGCTTTTCACTAGTCTCCGATAGTATAGAAGGCTTTCCAATAGCTCCAACTGGCATTGACCATAGTACCAAACCTTTGACTACCGAATTTCACTCAGACATTCATGGTGGAGTGTGATGATTCTTCAAAAGGAATTAGAGCTATAATCCGACAAGTTGAGCATCCTATAGCTTATTTTTGTAAGGATTTTCTTTTTCAAACCGATTTAAATCTAATTATGATTGTGAATTGCTTCTCTTGTCTTAGCCTTGCAAAAATGGAAACATTATCTTTTGGAATGCCATTTCTTTTTTCGAATAGATCATTATAGACTTAGATATCTCCTCAACGAATGTATTACCACTAACGGATAGCAATGGCTTCTTATGAAATTTTTACTTTTCAACTTAATAATTGTGTATAAGGCAGGGAAAGATAATTCAAGGGCTAACTTGTTGTCAAGAAGCTACAATATGCTGATTTTTTCACTCTTGCACTTCCCATCTTGTTGGATTTTTCTGATTGAAGTGACGCCCTTCAATCAGATTTGTTTACTTGTGCGATTGTGAAGGCCATTCACCAAAATCCTACCCCTCAATTGGATTTTCAAATGGTGAATCATAAGCTCTATTTCAAAGAGTGTTATTCCAAATGAGCCTTCTCTTTGTTGAAAGCTTCTCTTAGAATCTTATGCCACAGTTATTGCAAGGCCTGGTGGATATTTAAAGACCTTGAAGCATCTTTCTTTCAATTTTTTTCCGGCCACCAATGAAGCAAGACTTCAAAACCTATTTTCAAAATTGCTTGTCTATTAACAAGTGTAACAAGCTAAATACCAAGCTTTAGCACTTGTTGGTCTTTTATAACCATAGCACATACTAGAATGAATATGGGAGGATATATTGTTGGATTTCATTGTAGGACTTCCCAAATTTGGAGGCTATGACACTATTTTGTTGGTTGTAGACCGTCTTAGCAAATATTTTCATTTTATCGCAATTTCTCACCCTTATATTGCCGAGTCAATTGGTAATTTTTTTCGCAAAGAAATTGTCCGTCTCTTTGGTATTCTTCAATCAATTCTGTCTAATAGGAATGTGATCTTTCTTAGTGCCTTTTGGTAAAAGCGTTTTAGACTTAGCAATACTAAACTAAAGATGAACACTTTATATCATTCTTAATCTGATGGGAAAATAGAAGTTGTCAATAGGTGCTTAGAAACTTGTCTGAGGTGAGTTGCTCAAGAGTAACCACATTCTAGGGGCCATTTTTTCCTATGGGCAAAATTCTCCTTTAATACGAGGTTCCATACTTCAACAATAACAACTCCATTTAAGTTGGTTTATGGAAGAAACCCTCCTACCATTTTTCCTTTTGTTATTGGTGAAACATGCATTGCTAAGCTTGAGGAACAATTTCTGACATGCAATGTTATGCTCAAGATCCTTAAGAAAAATCTCTTAAAAGTTCAAACTAGGATGAAGGAGCAAGTTGAAGCGCTTCAGAGGGATCCAACTTTTTAGGTTGGGGACTCCACTAGATTTGCAGCCATATTGTTAAAGACCTTTGGCAGGTATGAATAATTGTCCCTCGATTTTTTGGACCATACAGGATTGTTTGACCAATAGGACCAATGGGCTATGAATTGGAGCTTCCTAAATCTTACAAAGTCCATCCAATATTCCACGTCTCTTTTCTTCAACCAGCATATGGACAAGTTGCAAATCCTTCATCGCCACTTCCAATTAACATTGATTATGAGCTCACCTTACCTTCATAAAAGATTCTATCTCATAGATGGATTAGTAAAGCTAGTACTCATTATTTAGAATAACTTGTTCAATGGGCAAATCGTCCTTTTAAAGAAGCTATTTGGGAGAGTTATGATCTCATGGCTGAACAATTTTCTTATTTTTGTCTTGAGGACAAGGCAACTTTTCAAGGGATGCACTAATATGACGCCTTCTTTATGCACCTATATTACAAGGAAATAAAAAAAAATCATGTGGGAAGCACAGAGCAATTGACCAAGTCAACTTATATCACTTTTTGGGTGTTCCACTTGTCTACTCTTCAGATCCTCTAAAGCAGCCACTTTCAACTCTTCGGCACTTCTCAACTAAAGCTGCTACTTCTCCCTTCTTCAACACCATTTAGCTCGTTTCTCTAAGTTTTAGGAGTTGGTTATTATCTTTGAGTGTTTAATTACTTGCTGCTGGTTTTATTTTGAGATCATCGACTCCAGATAACATCCTTGAGTACTTAAGATTCTTGCCTTACACTTGCAAATAAAATTTCACTTCCTATATATAGTTCTATCACACCATCAATAAATATATTCCTAGTACCCTACCCATTAGCATTTCAATGATTTAGCATGTAACTGCCATTTGAGGAAGAAATTTGATTCAGTAGTCTCTTTGTGATTATTTTAACAAACATCCCATCTTTTTCTTATCACTGCTTCTTCATCACTTATCTTGGGCACCATAATGATTCAAACCACGGAAAGTAGATAAACTTAAATTCTCAACAATGCATTCGAGGAGCTTTAGTCATCGGTTGGTTGTGGGGATCATAGACTTGCTAACTAATATTCATTGACAGTTATTCTGGTGGATTTATTTACTCAATTTACCTAAATATATATCCTAATTTCATCTACTATAAAGAAAAGATTAATAAGATAAATATTCTTCCTCCAATAGTTGTATGATGCCCACACCCAAAACTTTAAATCTTATTGTCTTAGTATATGGTTTATTTGTTAAATTGTTTGACTAAAGTTTTACTTCAATAGAGGTTAATGATAACAAATAGAAGACATGTTCCTTGTACTTCTAGCAGAGTTCTTCATTTTGAATAAGGCATAAAATTTTCTCTACATGAGACTTATAACATGAGCATACATAAAGCAATTCTAACACCTATAAGCACATTCTAATGACAATGATCTACATCAACAAAATTATTTTAAAAAAAATTAGGACTTGAGAGTTTAAAAAGCATACCGTCACTGAAGATGCAGTAAATTTTTCCAAGTTAGTCTCCACTTTATGAAACCTTACATCCCTAATATCCTCAATCAATGATCGAACCTATAAAAAGAATCAAAAGGAACTCTTAGCAAACATACATAAGCACTAAATGGGACCTGCTGAATCTTTAAGCTCACCATGTAAATGTCAGGAATGTCATCACGTGCGCTGCCATCAAGAACAAAAATTTTAATGTTTGAATTTTTCCGGTTGTGAATTTCACAATCAAGTGATAATAGTTTAGCAGTTACTGGTCAAAAAGGAGTCTTGAGATTTCCACGTAATGGAAGGGTAATGGCTGAAATGCATGAGAATCTCGTTCACCTTCCAAAACCTGAGTCAAGTTTTCTAAAGCATGTAGAATGGTGAGAAAGATTAAAGTTTACAATTTTCTTTCTAGCAGGAACAATATAAAACAATTGGAAGTACACATTAGGAAAGCCAAAAACTTGAAATCATAGACAGTTTCATGAAACAACAAAAAAGCAAAGAACGCCCAGAGCAATGCATAGCATTGACATGAACAGCTACAATTAATTTGAAAAGAAAAAACAAGAAACCAATTTTCAAGGTTGAAGAGGGAGTTGCCGGTAACCCATTATAAGAAGTGCGTGATTGGTAAACATATGTTCTCAACTGAAAATTGAGAAGTGAAATGATTAATGGATTTCTTTTACTGACCAATCAAACACTCAAAGGAATTCACAACTCTTTAGATAAAAGGGTCCTTTGTTTAAGCAGTTCAATTTTCACTAAAAGGATAACAACCCCAACAGAAGAAGAACCCAGGCAGGCTCGTAGAGGCAAACCTTTAACTACAACTAATCTCTATGATATGAGACTATACTATTCAAGTTCACGCAAGAAAAAGTGACATCCATTCAATGGAGCTCATATGTGGGTGTTATAAGCAGAAACCCACCAATTGACATCCACTGCGGAGGCCTAATAGTGCATTTCCCTCGCTTCTTTAAAGCCACCGCTAACCACAGCGGCACTTGAGTCGCTATTTGCGGATAAAATGGACCATAATCGCCCTGCAACCATACCAAGTCAGTACATAATCAACGTAATCCATTACATAAATATATATTTAGAGAACTGAGACAAACTAATTAGAGAAATAGAGAGGGAAAGGCAGAGAATTACACAGATAAAATTGAGAGAATCCATCCTGAGATTCGGAACAATCTCCACCAATTCATCTTCTGCCATGAACTCGATCTGGGTAAAAAAGACCCAATGCATTTTCAAGCAAGAACATACAGAATCTTGTACAAAGTAGTTACATTTAATTATGAATTGCGCACATGCAAACAGACCTCTTCAGGAGAAAAGACAGAAAGTTGACAGTCAGATTGCCCCGCCATTTCTACAAATACAAGAAGACCTAAGGTTTACTTATGCTATTAGATGACAGATTCAAGGGAGGCAACGGCAAACAGAAAATGAAAAAAGAAAAAAGAGGACTAGAGCATTGAAATTTGAAATGCGAGTGTGGACTCTGAATTTGCGGGTTTTATTTATGGTGCTAAAATTTGATCAAAAATAGCGGGAATAAGTATTTGCCCTTTACTATAACAACTTCAAAGCAATTTACACAAATACCCTTAAGTCCTCGTTTCGGGATCCTCGGTGCGAGTATACAATAGTCATTTGAGAAAAGTGTGAAGTCAGCGCCTGGCATGATCTACTAACATAATAATACTGCGCACATGCGCAGTAGTAATGCCTTGTGAATTTAATAATAAAATGATGATGATATTAATACTAATAA
>JAOSBM010140193.1:0-14959 GCA_027568955.1 Erythroxylum tenue | reverse complement strand
GTATACTTTAAATATTATTTAGCATAAATAATTTTATTATAAAATAAAATATAGTTAAAATTAATAAAAGTGATTTTTATTTTTATGTTGCCAAACAGTCTACTGTAAGAAGCTCTTTTAAAAAAGCTATTTTTTAATTGACAGCCAAACAGTCAATTGGCTTTTTAAAAAAGCTCTTCTCAGAAAAACTCTACTGACAAAAGCTCTACTGATAAAAGCTCTACTAATAAAAGCTCAACCAAACGGACGCTAAATATTAAAACTTACACATATCATAAAATCGTGATCAAGTTTTTAGTGTCGTTGTCGGGGAGATGATTAGTTTAGTTCTATAGTTTAAGGCATTTAGTTTAGTTTTAAATTTTTATTTTCATTCTTTCTTTTCTATTTCTAAAATTGTGCTCTTGCATGAACAGAAAACTCACGAGAAGTTCGATTCGCATAGCTGAAAAATTGGATTTGGACATCACTCGACTAGAACGAACCATTAGGAAAGCTCAATATAACGAAGAAGAAGAAATCGTGAAGATAACAATGGCCAAGGAATTTCAGCAGGATTTGGGCCATGAAGTGAACCAAGGACGACAACAGAGGACCCTTATGGACTTTATGAGACCAGGGTTCAATGTAGCTAACCAAAGAGTAGTTAGAGCACTCATACAAGTCGCTTCATCTGAAATTAAACCAGCTCTCTTGAACATGCTTCAACAGAACGTGCAATTTTATGGACTAGCAAATGAAGACCCCAACGCGCACATAGTGAACTTCTTAGAAATCTGATATATCTTTAGGTACCATCAAATGTCGAAAGATGCAGTTAGAATTGGGCTCTTTTCCTTTACCCTTAAAGATAGAGCAAGGCCTTGGTGCACTCCCTTAACTTAGCCAATGTTATCACCTGGGATCAGTTAGTTCGTGTCTTTTTAGATAAATATTTTCCCCTGACTAAGACCACTATGATCATTAAGGAAATTACCAACTTCCAATAAGGTGACAGAGAATCGATCTACGAAGCGTGGGAACGATACAAGGATTTGCAACGGAAATGCCTATGTCACAACTTACCCAAGAAATTTTTTTTTATACATTCTATAATGGAGGCATACGAGAGGCACAATCGATGCAGCTTCAAGAAGATCATTGATGAGGAAGAAAGTTGATGAAGCAGAAGAATTAATAGAGCAGATGGAGAGTAACAACTGTTTATGGAGGAATGAGCGGAGTAAACAAACTACTACATTTCGTGAACAAAAAGGAATTGTGTCTATTGATCGAATGACGGAAATGTAAGCAAGGATTGAAAACTTGACTCGATAGCTCAACAACATGAAGGCTTTGTCCTCAACTCCGGTGAAGGTCGTACAACTTAAGTGTGAACTCTGTGGACAATTGGACCATGACACAGTGGACTGTTTCTTAATGAAGGAAGGTGAACCAGAGCAAGTGAATTACATCAGTGCATAATTGTGGCCCCTCAGTGCATGATCGTGGCTTGGTCATTTTAGGTTCTGTCATAATCATGGCCCTCGAGTGCACCATCGTGGCCTGGATGTTTGGGTTATGTCAAGATTGTGGGAAGGTCCCCCATAACTGTGGGCAATGTTCTGGGATGATAAGTCTAGATTTGTGCATTTGATGAACCAATTGAAAATAATTCACTCTAATTTGGAGTATTTGAAGTTAATTAAGGTTAGGAATGAACCTAGATTGTAGCTTGATTAATTAATGAAGAGTTTAATAAGTTATGGATGAATGAGAATTGGATGATTGAATGATTGATGAATCTAGAGTAATCAAGTTTAATTAAAGCATAAATCTAATTGCCAATAAGTTATGTACAAGATATGATGTATAATGTTTAAGACTTGTAAATAAGGATACATACTCGAGAAAATCAATTAAGCATGCATTGAACATGACACTTATACATGTGCAAGATTGAATTTCCATTTGATAGAACAATTTAGTAATACGTGAAATATGTGTGTATTGCATGATATAGAAGCACAAATTGAGCATCTACATCCAGACATTGCCAGATCTTCAAGGCAATAGCTAATCTAAAGCATACTGTGAGTCAACCTAGATGTTTTCTCACTATATTTGAATTGTTTGATTAACTTTCAAATATTGAACTGTTCCTGATATGATTGTGACATTGATAAATTTTGAACATTGATGGTCCAAGGAGTTCGATACTTGAGATTGTATTGGGAGTGCTTTATAAATGTATGTGAACATGAAAAAATATGTACTCAATGAAGTGTTTAATGCCAGACATAGATCCGATGAATGTGATAAATGATTGTGCACATTGAATGAAAGTTATTGATAGCATAATATGTGATTTGATGCATTTCATTACATTGTTATGAATGACTAGATAAAGGAGTTGTGACCGGAGTGACCTAAGTGAAAAAGAGTTTGAAGGTCAAAAATGTGCAAAAAGAGCCATATGCTCAGTTATCAATGAGCTCGGTATCTATAATAGGTACAGGACAGTATATGAAATGAGCCCAGTATCTGTAACGAATATGGGACAGTAAATCAGTGCTTGGTCACAACAAAGTAAAAATGAAAGTGGAGTCACATGTGCATTTTGCATATATAAATTGACATGTATCATATGAATGATTAAGATGAATGATTTGATTATTCTGAAATGACGATATGAAATGTTTGTATTCATGTTGAACTTGTTGAAATGTGATGACTATATAAGATTGGGATAATGTGATGTACTTGTTGAACCCATTTATATACTTGTGATGTTTATGTTCTGACTTAAGTGAGCACATCGATGATGGTTCACTCACTGAGTTCACAAACTCATTAAAATTCCAACGTTGGTTTTCAGGTACAAGGGAGACCTAGCTCTTAAGGTGATAGAGTTGGAGTATAGTGCCTGCGTTTTTAGGAAAAAAATGGCTGAAAGGTTTGGTCAGCTGATGTCTAAGGAGATTAGTTTAGAAAGTTTTCAGTTAGCATTTCATCTCATTTTAGCTATTATATATATAGAGCAGTAAACTCTCAGATGTTTTTGTAATATAAATATATGTGGATTATGAAATGTAATGTTACAATGTAAGTTATGTTTGTGAATGAAATGGGAAAAGATGATCTTTGAGATACTTATGATATGTGTGATGCCACAATAAGATAATGTGATTGCTATAACATGTCATTTTCATAGGGTGGTCTTGAATGTCCTTTGAATGTTCGGGCATATGCTCTATGGTAGTGGTGTGTTACATACATCGAGGACAATGTGTTATTCAAGTGTGGGGAGGGTTATGTGTTTTATTTGCATGTGAATTTTGCATATTGTAGTTATTAGGTTGCATTATGTGAATTGTGTGAATGTATCAATGGCTTAGATGAATTGAAATTGATTTAATTTTGAACATGGTCTATTAGGTTGTAGAGAATTATTATCTTGCAGAATTAGTGAACTAGGGTTCTTTGATTAAATATACAACTTAATTAGGATTTAGTGTTTAAATGTAGCCCTCTAAATTGTTACATTCATTCATAATTTGAGGCCTTTTAAACTAAGTAGCTTTGCTAATATTTTTTTCATGAAAACGAGTAGCTAAAGCAACAAGCTAGGCAATAAAATATTTTTTAAAAAGGTTGTTATTTTTAAAATAAGTAACTATTCTGCTGGCCTTTGAGATGTGAATAGAGCTAGTCGCCAGTTAAGAATGTGATATAGCTAAATAATGGGATCGACAAGCATCACAAATGTGTGCCTTTGCGTAAAAAGACTAGAATGATGTTCCAACCAAGTAGCTTAATAAAAACATGATTTAGTTGAGTAACTGGATCAACATTCATTACCAATGTTTGTCTCCGCATAAAAAGACCAAGTCTATATCCATAAAAAGTTAATAAAAATAAAATTGTATTTTCGAATAAAACCTACCGAACTTATAATAGTTAGACTTTTCATGAAAACGTACTTAGGATTAATTACAGAGTTGAACGACCAAATAATTATTAATAAGTGTGTGCAATTGAGAAGCATAAATAATTTAACACTTGAGTCTAGATTAATATGTATATTTAGTTCAGAGCCCCAAGACACGAATTTTGCATGTTAATGATTTGAAATGACTTGAATGATTGTGTTTTAAATTAAATTTATTTCATGAAGTTGAAGCTATTGTCTCATTACTGCATTATGTGCTGTGTGAATTAGTATGTGTTTGCTGTTTTGTTCGCTTAAGGACAAGCAAATGTTTAACTGTGGGGATGTTGATAAATGTGAAATGCATCGCGTTTTAGGGTATAGTTTGATATGCGTTTATCTGTTTATTCGACTGTTTAGTATGTATTTTCGATAAAATTGTATTAGTTTGTGAATTATTTATGTTTAAGTGTTTTTATGGGTTAGTACAAGCGTTTGAGCTTAATTATTATTTCTTTAAGGTACCTTGATGTGTTTGTTAGTGTTTTAGGGTTGATAGCGAAGAATGGAGATGTTTCGGAGAGACTTGGACTGAAACAACAGCCCACAATTATGGCTCATCTGCCCACGATCATGACAGAAACAAGGGAGACAACCCACGATTGTGACAGAAGCATAAGACTTGGCCTATGATCTTGCCAGCCATGATAATGACACATACAGAAAAGTTAAGTTTTGAGGGATTTTTCGGACCTTTTGACCTCGGAAAAACCCAGAACACATTAAGTATATAAGGAATGAGACAAAAGAGAGGAGGAGCTTCTTGCATCAACCACCATTACGAAACCCTAGAGAGAGTTCATCGAGAGATTAAGAAAGAGACAAAGGAAGAGAGACGTGAAGAAGAAGCCTACACGAAGTACTTCCCGGAACAGGAGGTTTCCTATCGTTACTGCCTCCATCATCCATTTGGATATATTTTTCACTGTATTCTATTTTTATCTATGTATAGAATTGGAATAGCTATTAAGATAGGATTTATGAATGTTGAGGATTGTCTAAACTCACCTTCGAGTTATTTTTATCTTTGATTCAATAAAAATATGATTGTTTATATGAATTGGATTCATTGTGATTGATTTCTGCATTTTCATAAATCAGTAATAGATTGAGAGGGTGAACTGATGAAAATAATGATTTCTGCATTTTCATAAATCAGTAATAGATTGAGAGGGTGAATTGATGGAAATAACTAAATTGTGCTAACGAAAGTTAGGTAATTTAATAAGAACGAGAAATCAATCAAATCAGTAATTGTGTGATGAGAGATCTCACATAGGTTTCGATAATTTAGTGAAAAACTTCAGAACTAATTAGGGTTTAGATAAATTGTGAATTGAGAAATTGCAATTTTCCATAATCTGATTATTTTTTATAATTTAGGGCTTTTAGTTATAACTCGAGAGAGATTAATCAACCCTAGGATAGTCCAGGACCAATATTCCAAAATTTCAAAATTAATTAGGTTAGAGTTGAAGATAGGTAAAAATTTCCCCTTTCTCTCAATTGGTAGTTCCTTAGGTTGATTCTTAATATGTGCATTGCAATTTGCTGATTTGTTAATATTTTGTGATTAATTCTTGAATTGAATTGGTTGATTGAATTGATTGATTGAATTGCGTTATTGTTTTAGCTTAGTTATAGTTGAATTTCTGCAATTTGTTTTGGACTTAGAGTTTAGGATTAGATTAATCCTCCTTGTCAGATCGACACCTTAGATACTACATGAACGACCCGTATGCTTACGAAATATATTGGAAAACTACAATCACATCTCATATGGCTTTTCCTTGAAGTTTCATCAAACCAATCGATAAAACACTAAGGAAATTCTTATGGTTTGGAAATAAAATTTGTTGTAGCTTACCTTAATCAAGTGTAATAATATATGTACTCCTGAGGAGCATGAAGGACTCATTGTGATACCTCTAAAACCTAAAAATGTAGTGACACGTACTAAAAGAGAATGGAGACTATTGGAAGATAAACATTCTTTATCGTCAAATTAAGAAGTAGGAGATTTTGGCTTCAATAAGCGATGATTTTTAAATTTTGTAGCTGAAAGTTTTGTAGCCAAAAGTTTACTTTTAGTTATGAATTCAAAATCTTAGCAAATTAAAACATAGGAGACTCTCCTTCAATAGGCAACGATTCTAAATTCATATCTAAAAAGTTACTTTTAGTTATGATTTTCTAATTTTGTAGCCAAAGGTTTACTTTTAGGTACGAATTTAGAATTATAGTAAAATTAATACAAAGGAGGTTCAACTTCAAAAGGTGATGATTTTTAAATTTTTTAGCCAAAAAGTTATTTTAGCTACGATCTTTTGGCTACAAATTTGAAATCTAGAAGATTTACGTCATTCTATCTCTAGGATTGCAATCAACTCTTTCCAATTATCGTAGATATATATAATCCTAGGATTTCTTAATTGTTAAGTATGAAATCTAATTAAAGTTTAAAAATCATATTAATAGACAATAAATAAAACAGATAATTGGTCTCAATAATCAACAAACATAATTTGCATTCATAAAAGAATCAAAACATGTCAAAGCATTCAACTATGGTTAATCTGACCTAGATACTAATAGAGAATTTAGCTATACATCGATGAACACGAAATCATATTCATATAAATAGAAAATAGAATAGAAAACATCGAAATCATAATTCTAAATCTCCCTGATTGTTCTCTATCATGTATTCTGACAAAGTAGATGTCCAATCTTGTTTTTTAATGGATTTATTGATAAAAATATCACATCTTTCGCTCCGTAAGCTCCAAATCACCTTTGGAATTATCTCTAAACTTCTCAAAACAATGTCAGCTGCTCTCTCCCTCAAATTGCCTTCAAAATGTCACTTTTATATGAAAATCTAGGTTTTTGGGTTATGCACAAGGAACGTGTATAATTGGAAATTGTCGAATATTGTGAAAGTGCACAGGCATGCACTCCTTCCAGATTGCTGAGTTTCTATTTTATGTTGCATTTTTGTCTGACTCCCCCTCTTTTAAGTTCATGAAGGCAATTATCACCAGTAAACACACTTGGAACAAATTAAGTACCAAATATACGATAATGGTATAAAAATATCAAGTAAAATATGTCAAATATGGGTGGTAAAATATAATTAAATATCCATCTATAACATCTCAAAAGTATAGTACTAAGGAATGCTTTAGCATATGTAACTATTATCTTGTATAAGGATGAATTAGCTAGATAATAATCCATACTCCATCTAATTATAAGTAACATATACTAGATAAAATTGAAAAGAACTAATGATGGACTTTTCACTAACTTTCCATATAGGAAACTACTAAATAGAACCTCTATGAAAGTCCCATAGTACAACCTAATATGGATTAAGTAGGTGAACCCAAAGGCATCAATGCTAATGTAAATGATGTTAAAAAGTAAGCTAAGTACTTTAGCCAATCTAAAGAACTTCCTAAGAGTTTCTACAATATGTGTGATTTGTAATAGGGACGAAGAAATGATTGACAATTTATTTTTCACCTACTATTACTCATCGCAAATATGGTCCATAGTTTTAGATATATGTCATCTCATGCCTACCTATCATACATGGGAATATATAACTTAATGGTATCATAAGAAATAGATCGAAAAAGGCAATGAAATGGATAATTAATAAACTAGGTCTCTCTAACACAATGCACATCATCTGTCTCGAAAGGAATAGAATAATTTCCACTAAGATCAAACTGAATGAGCTAACTCTAGCCATTATAATAATTAACATCATTAAAGAATAGATAATTATTGAAAACCTACATGCAAGATACAATTCGAACACCATAAATAGATGGAGACTACTAATAGATCATCAAGGTAATGAAAGAAAGTCACATTAATACAAAGGACTAGCAAAACATATGAAGAAGTGGAATTACCTAAAAGGAATGACTAGTATAAAGCAATAGAGTGTTAAGGAAGAATAGGCATGACTCAGAGAAACAAAGGAATGGCTAATAATAGAAGGAGAGGACACCAGGGCTTTACAAGCTCACATATAATAGACTAAACCTTGATCATAAGCTGGAGGGCATTATAAGTAAGATCGAAGCTAGAAAATTGAGGTAATGGCAATAAGGATAATTACATAAGGTCACTTTAGGCAAATATGTGTTCTTTATATAGAAAGAAACAAACATGTTTTCAACTATTAGTTCTAAGTACTGCCATTTATGTAAGCAATTTTTATTGCATAACTAATTTACAAAGTTCATTAATGAATTATTTACTTTAAAAACTATTTAATATTTAATTATTATTAGTAATAAAAGTGTGAGTATTTTTTTACATTAATAATTGCATTGATAAAGTAAATGATTAAGAGTTATATGTATATTTAACTACAAAGTAGTAAAAAGCAAACTTAGCTCTTTATGAGGGAAAAATCTTAAATGTCAAAACCAATCAAATGCTAGAAGTCAAGAGTTGTAACTCAACTACCATTTAACTAAACATGGAATGTAAATGAGTATAGTTCCATTTGAGGTTGTAGATTAGTTTCATAAATCCTAAAATGTTAATAGTTTAGGTTTTTAATACTTACTTCTAATTAGGATAAAACCAGGGTTACATTGAAAAGCTATTTGGAAAATAAAAGAGTGAACTTACTTGAGCATTGAAGCAATAAATTCAAAGCATCAATCTCTAGTAGGAAAGCACTAGTTTTGGACACTTTATTGACTACATTTGAATTAAGATTGAGGAAGATTAAATTGCTTCCTTATGGACTTGATCAATACTATCAATAGAGCCTACATCTAGATTACTTTTCAATGAAACATCATTTGGTTCCTCTACCTCCTCAAAGTAGAGATAGCGTTGCTTAGTGATATTTTGTAAACAATGAAATCTCCATTATTAATACTATGCCTAAGGCAGACAAATTATCAATTCTAGCTAGCTTGCGGTTAGAGAGATAATATTACTTATGGATTAAATTCTATCCTAAATAATTTATATAGAGGAGAATTTAAAGAAGATTCTTTATTGATTCCTTATTTTTAATTGTAGTAAAAAAAACATTTCGTATATTCAGGAAGCTTTTCAATCTATCTAATATAGTTTTTTTTCCTAAGAGCAAGACAAAAGATAAAGGAAGATCATGGCCAAGCTTAATTAAATCATGGCAGTTAATGTCATATAAACTTTGGAGCATGATCTCTATAAAGCTATTTGCATAAGTTATTTAAGAAGTTACATATTAAGTGCCTACACTAGGGAATGGTGTCCTCTCTGTTAGAATTTAATATGAAACTCATGATATAAATTATTATAGGTGATCTAGGCATGAGGTTTATAATTTTTGATGCATTGTTCATTACCTGATTCTAAGTCTAGAGTCTCCCTCCTTCTAGGCTTTAGTTTAGCTATCCAACCTTAAGGACTAAAAGAAGTGCAGTTCCCATGCCAAATTCATGTGAAAGTTCCATTTCTAATTTTACAATGGAATTCCATAATAACTAGCATCTATAGCTTGAGAAAATGAGCTAGACCAAGAAGAATTATGTTTAGACTTGATAGACCAGAAGTTAGATCACCTCAGGTAGTGTGCATGGATCCACCTTACCTGAAGGGCTTACTTGTTTATAAGTATCCTCCATATCCTTTTGATTGTGAACACTTTGTTATGACTTTAATAGGAGAAATTCTAAGGCCTCCCTTATCCTTTGGTAATCATAAGTCTCTACATTTCACTTTAGGTAAAGCACTTTTAGATGAGTCATATGAATAGAGAATCTTCTTATGAGTTTCATAATAGTCTTCATAATTTTTATAGGAAACATTAAATGAGACGATCATTATACATTAAAATTATCCAACACTAGATTTATTACCTATACTCTACCTGCCAAGGTAATACTTTTTTCACATTAGCTTGAGATTTGTTTCTAGATCCTTTCAACTGAAAGAATGGCAAAGAATGAGGGTCTCTTTATGGAAATTGAAATGCATAGATATGTCCGGGGGGGGGGGGGGGGGGGGGGGGGGGGGGGGGGGGGCTTATAACTCTTAATCTTGAAAAATTAGAGAGCTAGTTAGAAATTTATTTAGCATCCTAAAAGATAAACAATTGGCTCATGTCTTTATTAATGGAAAGTCAACATTATTTTAAACCAGTTAATAAAATTTATGAGGGAACTTATAGAGTTGGTATAAAATCTATAAAAAGGGATGAGATCATCTAAAAAGGTTAGGCTAGAAATGATTGATCTATTACATTTAGAGTGATATTTGAAGCTTTCTCCTGGTTAATCATAACTTTAATTAGCTTTAAAAGTACTTCCATACTAAGAATGATTGGATAAGGAGATGAGAGGTCTATTTCCCTTAACCCTCTAACACCATTGATGAGCTTATTATGCTCTCCATTAACCAAAATGTTATAAGAGAAAGTAGTTAAACATTGTTCAAAACATTCAACAATGATAATGCCTATCCAAATTCTTTAGTATTGTTTAAAATAAAATAATAACTAATTGAATTCTAAGCCGTATAAAAAGCAATCTTAATGGAACAAGTCTTTCTTGAATGTATCATATTGTATTTCTTAAACTATATATCTTCCTTTTAAAAAAGCCCATTAAGATGGATCAATGTGACAAGTAAGTGTAATCTTGATTCAATTAGATAATAAATTAAATATGATTTTATAAATAATTTTGCAAAAAGTTATATGTCTAAATTCTTTCACAGAATTAGTAATTGTACCTTCGGAATAAGGCAAATGAATGTTCTTATTGAACTCCCTTAACATTCTTCCATGATTAAATAATTCAATCACTACTTCTATGACCAATAGCTTAGTGTGATACAATGTTGTCTAAAAGAAAAAACTAATTAGGCCATTAGGACTTGCGGCTTTATTGGGATTGAGGACAAATAAAGTAGCTTATATATCATTCTTATTGAAATATTTAGTTAAAATTTCAGTTCTTGTGTAGAAATGATAACTCCTTCATGTTTAGCTCAAAGTTTTAAATTAATTGAAGTTTCTATACCACAAGTATATAACTCGTATAAAATAGTATAGGAAGGTATCTTTCCCTTGAGGATTGGTTAGTCACCTTGTAATTCAATTTGAATTTTGTTTAAATAAAATAAATAATGAGAGATTGAAATTGTAAAAATTCACAATATAAAGGCTTGTAAACACAATTTAAAATGTCACAAAAATAAGAACACAATTTTTTTTAGAGAATCAAATTATAAAGGTTAGGTTCATTCTCTCCATACCATATAATCCCTCAATTTGGTAATGACATGCTTAGTCCTAGGCATTCTAATGTATTAGCCCTTTCTCTCTCAATACTCGAACCAGTTAAGCCCAAAATAGCGATTAAATTTTGGTATGTGATCTCTCATCCGACACACTTTACTTAACCGTTAAGTAAATATGAAGTAACTTAATGGACAACTATCACAACATCCAAGATCTCTCTCTAAATGCCATGTTAGCTTTATGTGTGAAGTGTTCTCAAGGCAGCCCATTCTCATGTACATCCAAACTAATTTCCTAACTCTGTTTCTCAATGTAAGCAAGGCATATAAAGTACACACGTTATAAGCATTAAAGCAAACCATACATTAAACCAAAGTGAGTTCTTACATAGTTAAGGTAAGAACAACCCTAAAATCTACTTAGAAATCCATTGCAATCATAAAAAACATCCTCACAAAAATTCCATACATCTTCTCCATATAATAACTAAAAAAAATGAGATAAGAGAGAATAAAAGGCTTATGAGTTGAAGAACAAAGCTTAAACTTGGTGTGGCAGCTTTGAGATCTCTTAAAATCACTTGATTCTCCTTAGACAGCCACTTAAAATGTGCCTATCTTCCTCCTTTTTTGTGTGCTACACGACCCTCTTATCTTTCTTGGGTTTAAAATGGGGTTTTTTATACTCCTTTGGGTGCTTAAAACAACTTAGGATA
Organism: Erythroxylum tenue; assembly: GCA_027568955.1. Taxonomy (NCBI): domain Eukaryota; kingdom Viridiplantae; phylum Streptophyta; class Magnoliopsida; order Malpighiales; family Erythroxylaceae; genus Erythroxylum; species Erythroxylum tenue. The sequence continues at coordinate 3,007 of JAOSBM010140193.1, read as the reverse complement.
AATGTGGACCAAGTTGGAATTGCCAACTGAAAAGCTGGAAAATTCTTGCTTCTACCTAGAAAATTCCAGCTTTCTCCTTTGATGCCTATAAGTCCACATGCAAGTAAGTTGATAATCAACAAAAATAACGTCCAAATTCTACCCAAACATTGACATAAAAACATGCAAAATGTATGTACATCAAAGCATATGAAAAGCATGCAAAACCTAAGCTTAAAAACCTTCATTTATAACCTAACATGCAATTTATCATATACAATCACATACACATGCATGTTATATGAAAATATCAAAAAACCTAGGCTAAACATCCTAGTATGTATACTAAACATACACATTATCACATAAAATAACTTGGACAATCCTATAATAAATATCACTTATCGACTCCCCCACACTTACACTTTGTCTTGTCCTCAAGCAAAATAAAACACAAAACAACACAATACAAACAAATTCTCACCAGCATGCACACATGCAACATAAAAATTAATGGTTCAATGGCCTCAACCTTATGGAATTAACTTGGTCTTACACAACAATTATTCAATGAGTTCCAATATATAAACCAATTCCATCATGTTTAAGCAATTTAATATAAACACATATCAATCAAGATATAAACAACTTAGTCTTACACTTATGAGACTTACAGACATGCATTTACTGTTATCGATCAATTAAAAAGGTTTATTATCATTAATTATCCTCCCATGAAAATTATTGCTATTTTCACAAGATTAGTAGGTTTTTATTCACACACATCACTTTTTTAAGTTTTTTAATGCTAACCTAGCCTTTTGACGCGAAGGAAAATAGTTTATGGTGAATGTTCCCCAGTTACTCAACTAGGTTGTGTTCATTATTCAGCTTGGTTAGAGAGTCATTTTACCCTTTTGATGCAAACACAAACATTTGTGATGAACGTCCCCAACTACTCAGCTATATCACTACTCACAACTAGCTACTAGCTTTATTCTTAACCCTAACGAGTCAATGGAATAGTTACTTTTTAAAAACACACACATTTATTTTTCTTTTTTAATGTTTTTAACCTACTTCATTTCTTTATAGAAAATTATTTACATGAAAGGTAACTAGAATTATTTACCTATTTAAATGACTTTTGATGATAAACACATGAAATTGAGTGACATAAAATGTAAAACTAAATGTCATATCCTAATTAGCATACATATGTATATTTTTTTGAAGTCTTTAATATACATATGTATATTAAAGATACTTAACACATAACTTAAACAAGTTCAGCCATTATCAAGCATATGCAAACCAAATGAGAAAAAGAAAAAAATAGAAAAGTCATGCAAAAAAGCATATTACACAAATATGTGGAGTCATATATACAAGAAACATGCAATGAGTCATATATCCAAGCTACCTGCAACACAAATGCAATTGCATACCACTCCCCTATATGTAAATGACACATTTTCCTCAATATATGAAGGTGATATGCAATGGGACATCTAAAAACATAACATAAATAGCAAACACAAATTAAATAATTAATTAATGCACATTACACAAACCAGTGCTAGGTTTAAAGTCACTATCAAGAATTCTTCATCATGCTCAGATTACTTGAGGGGGGAGAGGGCAATCACTTCCCAATACTGAGGCAAATGTCCTCTGAAATAAGACTGACACTGGTGGCCATTGATCTTGAATATGTCACCTTTTTCATTGGTTAACTCCAATGCATCATGTGAGAAAACTTTAGTGACTAGAAATGGGCCACTCCATCTTGATTTTAGCTTACGAAGAAAAAGTCAAAGGTAAGAGTTGAGCAATAAGACCATATATTTGACCTTAAACTCCTTCTTTTTCAAATGAGCATCATACCATTTCATGGTTTTTTCCTTATACAGTTTGGCATTCTCATAAGCCTGCAATCTCAACTCCCCCCCAATTCATTTAGCTGAAGCAATCTTCTCTCACCGACAGCTTTTAAGTCAAAGTTCAACGTTTTGATTTCCCAGTATGCCTTGTGCTCTAACTCCACTGGTAAATGACAAGCCTGGCTATAAAATAGTCAGTAGAGTGTGGTGCCAATGGTTGTCTTGAAGATTGTCGGGTACACCCAAACTGCATCATCTAGCTTGGTGCCCAATCTTTCCTTGAATTGTTGAATGTATTCTCTAAGATCTTTTTTAGCAATTAATTCACCATTTTTACTTTCCTACTTGTCTGGGGGTGGTAAGGTGTTGAAACTCGGTGTTGCACCCCATATCTTTTTAATAGAGCCTCGAATGGTTTGTTATAGAAATGTGCACCTCCGTCACTAATTATGATCTTTAGCACTCCGAACTTGTTAAATATTTGCTTGATAAATCATTGAACTACTCGGCCATCATTTGTTAGAGTTCCATAACCTCAGCCCATTTTGATACATAGTCAACACCCATTAGGATAAAAGTATTTTCGAACGAGGATGAAAACGGACCTATAAATTCTAGCCCCAAAACATTAACGATTTCAACTTATAGGATTGTCGACAGTGGCATCTCATCTCTTTTCGAAATAATCCTGACTCTCTGGCATCTGTCACAAGTTTTCACAAAGTCCTACACTCCAACACTCTTCTGGTTATCTTATTTGTTAGGACCCGATCTCGGAACCAGATCCCAACCGGAAGAACGGAAAACGAAAACAAAAAACAAATCGGATCGGACTCAAATCCAAAATTGAAATATAAGGCGAAAGAATCGAAAGCAAAATGAATTCAAATCGAAGTGAAACAAATTTCCGATATCCACGAACAAACCTTTTTAGAAACGAATCGCGTTGGAAACCCTAAGACTCATTCGGTCTAAACTAATCCGAATCGGTATAAATTTTTTTTTCATTCTTATTCATTTTAAGCAATCTCATACAAAGCAATTCAATTTCCCATTTGGAAATTCATCCTCAAATCCTAAGATTCTTCTTATTCCATCATATCACATCAATTTACAACTCTTACCACTTCATTTGCCATAATTTC
>JAOSBM010140145.1:0-14970 GCA_027568955.1 Erythroxylum tenue | reverse complement strand
TTATTGTAAATGATTGTTGACTGTTTGTAATAACTGACAATGATTGTATTAACTAAAAATGTTTATGGATGAACGTGGGCTCAAATTGTTTCCGGTTTTCCGCGTACATGAGTGTAATGAAAAAGTAAATGGCTCTGATGAAATGAATGTTTTAAATTTATACTGAGTTCTACTGACTGATGTAGTACGCCACCCTCACGGGGCACGGACTCGGATATCACCAACGATGTCGAGTTCGGGTCACGTGGGAGTGGGGTGTTACATCCCACCTCTATCATATCTCATGATCTTAATTTTCTTACCTTATTGTTTCTCTACTTTAACTTTGAATATTTTAAAAGCATCTAGTGCTTCATTTTTGTTATGAAGCAAGTAGAGATACATATATCGTGAGCAATCATCTATAAATAAGATGAAGTACTTCTGACCATATGAGTCTGTATTTGGACTATAAATATTTGTATGTAAGATTTCTAATATGTTTGAACTTCTTTTGACACCTTTCTTTGATTTGTTGGTCTGCTTTCCTTTCTTGCAGTCCACATAAGTTTCAAAATCAGCAAAATCCAAAGTACTAAGTACTCCGTCAGTCACCAATCTTTTAATCCTTTTTACAGAGATATGTGATAATCTCCAATGCCACAACATAGAGGAATTCTCATTCATGACTCAACATTTTATTCTAGCATGGACATGTGTTGCATTGTAACATGTATTATCTTGTAAATTAAACAAAAAATACCAACAAATAATGTACCATTATCAAAAAATTCATATTTATAATTTAACTTTAAATATTTGTATATTTAAAATGAAGGGTTTTCTAAATGATACAAGTCTTGAAATTGAAACCAATTTTTTAGAGAAATTGGGAATGTAAAATGTCTTTTCTAATTTTAACATAAAAATAGTACATAAAATTAAATTGCAATCCTCGACAGCCTCCATACGTGAACATATCTTGTTTCCAGATAAGATATACTGCTCACTTCCCACTGACTTCCTTGAGTTTTGCAAATCCTGTAACACATTTGTAATATGGATTTTACCGCCAGAATTAATCCACCATGTGTCATGACAAACTTCAGCCATATTAGATTCAAAACAAACTAATGAGATTAGCTTACCTTTCTTTTCAAACCATTCCTTATGTTTAACATAACCCTTCTTCATGTGTCCTTTTTTCTTGCAAAAGAAGCACTTGGATTCCTTCTTAATGTCAGCTTGGGTAGGTATTTGACTTTTTCCTTTTGGGTTGACTTGGTTTTTCTTCTTTCCTTGAACAACCAGACTTGCACTCTGCGAACTCTCTCCATATTCCTTCAACAGTCTCCCTTCCTCTTAGACACACATGGTCATCAATTCATTTATTGACCACTTATCCTTATGTGTATTATAAGAGATTTTAAAGGGTTCGTATGGTGGTAGAATGGTGTTCAAAATGTAATGCACGAATAACGAATCAAACATCTCAACCTTCTTTAACTGAGCTGCAATGTCTCTTATCTTCATGATGTGCTCATGCACATCTCGGTCACCGGTGAGCCTTATAGATAAAAACTTCATAATCAGGATGCTTGTAAATGTTTTGTCTGAAGTTTCAAATTGCTCATCAACAGCCTTCAGTAAAGCACAGACATTGTTATGTTGTTATACGAAACCACGAATGCCAACAAATTTTGGTTTTAATGAACATCATACTTAGGCGATTAGATCATTCCCAACGTTCGTAAAGAGCAATTTCAGTTGTAGTGATGGCCTCTGTTACCTTAGGTGGTTTGTCCTTCCGAATGGCATAATCAATGTTCTTCCATCCCAGACGAAGAAGAATTCTCTCCTTCCAAATCTTATAGTTTTCACCCTTTAATATGGGAATTTCACAACTTGTATCAGTAATAGTTGCATAAATTAAACAAACATGCTGCTTATCAATAAATTAAAGCTAACGAACTATGTATATGTATTACCAATGCAAAACATATCTTAAAAGATATAAATCAAATGACATAAAAATTGCTTGTTGGCTAATTTTTAATTCAAATAAATTTGTGCTAAACTTTATAATAAAGCTATCAAATTATATACCAATATCTAATACATGTGGGTAAATTAGAAAAATAATTTGATATTCATCTTAATTAATTATTCAAATATAATAAAAATTTCAGAGGATAAAATTTATTATACTAAAATAATTAACTACAATTAAAAGTCTTTACACTTTATATGATTAATTACATAAATATATAATTTATATATAATTAAGGTTGTTGTGGCTAAGCCCAAATAATTATCGCAAAAACATTTTCACTAAGAGTCTATTCATAATGTAAAAAATATATATAATAGTTATGTGATAATCTGTTTCATATCGAACATTTATACAAATATAATTTCAACATATAATATAATAGAATATAAGTTGTAGATCAGATGGCTGAGGCTCACTATGCGCCCCCATGAGGGCGCATATTCTATGGATGGCAATGGGTCGGGTCGAGTTGCGTTGGCCAGATTTACATTTTTTTTTTAATTCATAAAACAACATAGTTTTGTCTCTCTTGGTAGGGTCAAGTCGGGCTAGTCGAGCCAAAAAATTCAACCCATGGTTTGGTCAATTCGGGCCTAACTCGTTGACTTCTAACTAGGCTAGGTCGGGCTTGACTAGACCTGGGCCGGATTACCATACCTAGAGGGTTCGAGCCTCAACCACAACTTCTGATTTTTTTTAACAAAATAAGTCACAAAACGCACAACATCTGGTTTAATAACATGACAACAAAACGATGCACAACATTTGTCTTCAATAAACAACCAATATGACATCGTTTAGTGAGAGGTCTTTTTTAACCTCCAGCCAGGTCAAACCGACCTAATTCGCAACTCGTCGGATACCAACAAAATCAGACCAGAAAAGCACCATAAAACTAGTTTTTTAAAATGTAGAAACACTTCTAAAATACTTAATAGAAGATTTCTACCTTTAATCGTAAGAAAAACGTTAAAAAATAACTCTAAATTGAAATTTTACGAATCTGAAAAATGTTCTAGAATTTGAAATTGAAAAACTAAAAGGGGTAGTAGTTTTACAAACTTTCCAATTTTACCGTCGACGTCTCTAGCACAAACAAAAACAAAAGCAATCAAAAGCAAAATAATAAAAAGCACAAAATATTTGGTAACGCAGTTCAACACACTTTACCTACGTCTACAGGGCCCTCACCCAGCTTAATCACTTTCACCGAAGTACAATAGATTTACCCAAGGCTTTACTGAGTTGTCACCACTCAACCCTTGACACTATCTCTCAAACTCACTTCCCGTGAAAGAATTTCACATCTAATAGTACGACCACCTTGTACTAACCTCAACAGAGGATTTTCTCAATCAATCTTTAACGAAATAACAATAAAAAAATAACTCAAGTGATTAAAATAATAAAGAATAAAACTAAATACACTTGAGATAGACAAGAACAACTTTTTGAAAGGTTCAGCTCCACTAAAATGAATCTGGAAATCGTCGCAACAACAATGGGTTGATTCACATAAACACAAACACGAAGCCATAGTTGCACCGATAACACATTCACCAACCAAAGTATACACAGTCCATAAAGAAATCAATTAATAATCGTTGAGCCAATGAAGAATGATGTTGTATGTGAACGCCACACCAACAGCTCAACATGAACATATGCTACACCAGCAACTCAGCGCCTGTTTTGTAGCCTCCACAACATCGTTTGAAAAACAAAGGAAAGGTGAAAAAATCTGATATGTTTTTCCACAATTCAATTAACACCCACTGCACATATTGTCCAGCTCACACCCACGAGATTCACTTCTCCTATAGATGAAGACACACCTAATTCACTTCTGCTATGTCAACGCCCACTGCACACTTAATTCCACAGACACACCAAATTCCCTTTTGTTATGTCATAGATACATACACCAAATTCACTTATGCTATTTTTCACAAGAAACAATTGACGCACACATCCAATCTGTCACTATCTTATAATTTTCTGCATTTGGCCACACCTTTTAAAAATTCCAGCAACCACTACTTTGGCCACAAAATGAGCAACACATGCACACCACCATATTTATGTCTTTTAAGGATTCAATTAACTAACCCGCAGTGTTTCCCCAAAATAAAAAACACTCACCCCACATTCGCGTTTTTTTTCAATCTTCAATTAATACACACAACAGCAGCTATTGTTCCACCGCACAAGAGATTCACTTCGGCTATTGCTGGGAGACGTGTACAACACAGACACACTTAAGCAAGAAGAGTCCCACTTGAAACACGTAACAGCAACGTCCCAATTACACCCACGCAACAACCACTTCCTTCTATTTCTTCTCTCCAGAAAATCCACACAATCCAGCATTAACATGATCCAATTACCAACATGTCTAGCCATAAAACACTTCAATTAGCAGCAAGATAATAGACTTCAATATTGTGTAGGATTCTATCACAACTACAAGATTATCCATATAGCTTTTGAATCCAACTCATTATCCAATTAATATCTTATATGTCCAATTAATAAATAATGCCAAAACTAATTACTTAGATATATAACATATATCCTAACAATCTCCCCCTTTTTGACATTGTTTGTCACAAATATGAAACTCCCTCTAAATAACATAATTGGACATATAAGTACCAAATTCACAATTCTTATGACAAATATTCCCCCTTAATCAAACATCAAGTTCCCAAGAATATCAAGTTTATCCAATTATCCAAATTTCTCCCCCTTATGACAAAAAGATGTCAAAAAGTACTACAAATAGTCACACATATACCTTAAAATCTTCCCTCGAATGGAACATTTATCATAAACAATCTGATGTCTCCCCCTTGGGAATAAACATTGTCAAAACAAAGAATGCCTTTAACACAATCAATCTCAACGAATAATGAGACATAAAAATCAGTAGTAGGTTCAGCGGAAGAATTATAAGCACGCCAAGATAACAAATGACCACCATTCAAAACACCTGGAGATATGCCCGAAAGAAAGATAGATACTTGAGAGAGAAATCCATACTGATGAGAGAGCTGAAGAGTCTTCGATGGAGCCAAATAGAAGTCACAATGCAAACTACTAAAAAGATGGAATGACAATGGCAATATAAAAACTAAAGAAAAAATCTCTTTTTTTTTACGTTTCATTTTTTTTAAAACAACACAAAAAATACTTCAAAAATGTGAAGTACACAGTCCCTATGCTCCTTGAAGAAATTCAAATCTGATCTTTTTCTTCGTCATATTATCTTTTTCATCGGTTTCTTCTTCTGAAGTAACTAATTTATCCTTTGTTTGAACAGTTTTTTCACAGGCAGTAACTAACTGTAAATCTAGACAATTTCTTGTTTTCCCTTCACAATGTCTTTATGCCTGTAATTGACCCTTTATAATCCAAGTTTGCTTCACTACCATAGGTTGTTGATGGAAATTTAATAGAGACTATCTAGATTTTTGGTTTTGACCCTTTTGAAGCATCATTTGTAACATTTCACAATGCAAACTACTAAAAAGATGGAACGAAAACGGCAATATAAAATCTAAAGACAAAAAAATCTCTTTTTTTTTTACATTTCATTTTTTAAACAATACAAAAAAATACTTCAAAAATGTGAAGTACACATTCCCTGTGCCCCTCGAAGAAATTCAAACCTGGTCTTTTTCTTCGTCATATTATCTTTGTCATCGGTTTCTTCTTCTGAAGTAACTAATTTATCCTTTGTCTAAATAATTTCTTCACAAGCAATAACTAACTGTGAATCTAGACAATTCTTATTTTTCCTTCACAATGTCTTTGTCCCTGTAATTGACCCTTTCTAATCTAAGTTTTCTTCGGTACCATGGGCTGCTGATGGAAATTTAATAGAGAGTGTCCAGATTTTCAGTTTTGACCCCTTTGAAACATCATTTGTCACATCTTGTAGCATCTCAGCCTTATGTGCTCGATAACTCCGTAAAAATGACACGTGGGTACAAATCTTCGATTCTTTCTCGATGTTTCTTCTTCTCGGACAGATCTGGTCATATCATTCTTTTTCTCATTCACTTTAAAGCACTCACCCTTATAGCCAATGCCTTGAAGATCCCCTTTAACCTTACCAATTTCCATTAAATTTTCTAGTTTTTATGCACCTCCATTCAACATTCTCAATCCCTTTTCGGTACTTACTAATTTCATTCTAGCTTCACCAAGCTCATCTAATGTAAAAATCAACTTCTTCTCTATATCTTGAATGATGTTCTTCATGAAAGTGTTTTCCTCTTTCAACTTCTCATTTTTCTTACATGTTTGGACCCATTAACCATACATTAACTCATAGGCTTCATAAATACCTTCCTTTTTATCATCTAAAGTACTATCATCATTGTCATAATATGAGATTGAGGTCTGAGCTGAATCGTCTGCGTTCTTTTCGAAATTTTCGATTTACTCACTTTTTCGTCTTCATTTACTTCCTTCTCGATTATTATTAAACAAGTAACTGGACTTTTACTGTACAAAGTAACTAACGCAGCACTATTCATAACTTCTTCTTCACTTTCGGATTCGTTATCACTCCAAGTGCTCATATAGGATTTCCCTTTTCTCTTCTTCATGATGTTAGCACACTCCGCTTGAACATGTCCGAAGCCTTGACACTCATGACATTGAATTCTCTTTACCTTTCTTTCTCCCTTTTGAGTTTTAACAAGTTGTTTGAAGTTGTTGTTCGATGAGCTCCCGCAGTTTTTTCTTTTGGGCAAATCAGAAAACTTTATACAAATAGTAAGAGGTTGTGTGCAAAGCTTGAGATTCCTACATATGAATCTCTACACTACCAAAAGTAGATCCAAAAGAACCTTTGGCATACCTTACTAGGTTCTGTCCTTTTTCACTCTTTTCAGTCACTTACTAAACTCTCGTGTTAATAGCTTCATATCCTCATTCTCATTGGATTCATCTTTCACATCATTCATACCTTTTCCAGTTTCAACCTGTAGTGTCAATCATTTGCTTCTTTCTTGTTTACCCCTTAAAAGATTCATTTTGAAATTTGTAAGAATTCCAATTACCTTCTCCAATGATAGATCATTAACGTCGTGGGCCTCCTCTATTGTTGTAATTTTCAGAATAAATCTCGGAGGTAATGATCTCAACGTCTTCTTGACTACTTTCAAATTGGAATATTTCTTCCCGAGTTGATGTGCTTAATTCGCTATATCACGTAATCTTTCATGAAAATCCCCAATAGTCTCATTTTCATCCAACTTCAGTTCTTTAAACCTCACAGCTAACATATATGGTTTTGATGCTATCACAAATTTGGATCCTTCATGAATAGTTTCTAAAGCATCCCACGCTTCTTTAGCCGATTCATAGGCTAAAATCATTGAGAAGCATCCCTCATCAACAACACTGAATATTGCATGCATTGCTTGTGAATTTTCGAGTGCACTTTCTTCTTCGACTCTTGTCCATTCAGATGGATATTTTTGAACTACCTCTCAATTATCATCAGAGATCATCGGATGCATCCAACCATGACCGAATGCCAAACTTTCGTGCCCTGAGCTTGGATGAAGACTTTCATCCGTGATTTCCATGCAAGATAGTTAGATCCATCCTATAGTGGTGATCTGGTGATTGGTGCACCCTCTCTTGCAGTCATGTTTGTGAAATTAAGATCTGCACGAACTTGCTACCAAGTTCTGAATCGGTGACCTCTCTCTGATACCAATTGAAAAACTGAAGGGGGTAGTAGTTTCACAAACTTTCAAATTTTACCGTTGACGTCTCTAGCACAAACAAAAACAAAAGCAATCAAAAGCAAAATAATAAAAAGTGCCAAATATTTGGTAACACAGTTCGGCATACCTTGCCTACATCTGTGGGGCCCTCACCCAGCTTAATCACTTTCACCGAAGTACAATAGATTTACCCAAGGCTTTACTTAGCTGATACCACTCAACCCTTGACACTATCTCTCAACCTCACTTCCCGTGAAAGAATTTCACACCCAATAGTACGATCGCCTCATACTAATCTCAACAGAGGATTTTCTCAATCAATCTTTTAACGAAAGAACAATAAATAAGTAACTCAAGTGATTAAAATAATAAAGAACGAAAACTAAATACACTTGAAATAGACAAGAACAACTTTCTGAAAGGTTCAGCTCCACTGAAATAAATCTGGAAGTCGTCGCAACATAATTGTTTGATTCACATAAACACGAACACAAAGCCATAGCTACACCGATAACACATTCACCAACCAAAGTATACACAACCCATAAAGAAATCAATTAATAATCATTGAGCCAAAGAAGAATGATGTTGTACGTGAACGCCACACCAATAGCTCAACATGAACATACGCTACATCAACAACTCAGCAACTGTTTATGGGCTCCATAACGTCGTTTGAAAAACAAAGGAAAGGTGAAAAAATCTGATATGTTTTCCACAATTCAATTAATGCCCACTGCATATATTGTCCAGCTCACGCCCACGAGATTCACTTCTTCTATAGATGAAGACACACCTAATTCACTTCTGCTATGTCAACGCCCACTGCACACTTAATTCCACACACACACCAAATTCCCTTCTACTATGTCCTAGAGAAATACACGAAATTCACTTATGCTATTTTTCACAAGAAAAAATTGACGCACACAGCCAATCTCCCACTATCTCATAATTTTCTGTATTTAGCCACACCTTTTCAAAATTCTAGCAACCACTACCTTGGCCACAAAATTAGCAACACACGTACACCACCATATCTATGTCTTTTAAGAATTTAATTAACTAACCCATGGTGTTTCCCCAAAATAAAAAACACTCACCCCACAAGTGCCTTTTTTTTCAATCTTCAATTAATACACACAATAGTAGCTATTGTTCCACAGCACAAGAGATTCACTTCGGCTATTGATAGGAGATATGCACAACACAGAAACACTCAAGCAAGAAGAGTCCCACTTGAAACATGCAACAGCAACGTCCTAATTACACCCACGCAACAACCACTTCCTTCTGTTTTCTTCTATTCACAAAATCCACACAATCCAAGATTAACATCATCCAATTACTAACATGTCTAGCCGTAAAACACTTTAATTAGTAGCAAGATAATAGACTTCAATATTGTGTAGGATTCTATCACAACAACAAGATTATCTATATAGCTTTTGAATCCAAGTCATTATCCAATTAATATCTTATATGTCCAATTAATAAATAATGCCAAAACTAATTACTTAGATATATAACATATATCCTAACAGAAGTTCTCCAAAACTCTAACAAAGTAGGGGTTAACATGCTCTGATACCAAATATTAGCCAATTCTAACATATATTTTCACAATAAAATACGTTCAAAAAACATTTAAACTAAATGTAGAAGAAAAACAAAATACCTCTAGCCATTGTTGTCTTTGCTTCAAGAGTCTGCATTTTTTAGAATTCTTCTAAGCTCTCAATTCCCAATTTGATGGTGTATGTTTCAAAAGAGAAAAGAAGCTTAGGGGACCCCAAAATGTGCAAGAAAGCCTATATGAATGCGTTCTCATGAACACAATATTAGTTACCATAAAATAAGGAATTTATATACCCACTAAATTCATAACGTTGGACCATTTATGGCTCCAAGAATATGAAAAGTGCTCACTTAAAATACTTAATTAAAAATAACATAAATATTCAGTTAAAAATTAATATAATAGAAAGACCAAAATCATCTTTATATCTTTTCATTTTACTTGCATCGCCCCTATGATTATATTTCCTAAACTATAAGATGCATTTACTAGAGGAATGTTAATTAATTATAGAAATTAGTCCAAATATGTTATTTTAAAAAGGTAACAAAAGAAAGATAAATTCTTTTACATTTAACGAATACGGAATACCAAATTAACTTAGACATGAAGTATATTTGTTTAGACCAATTCGTATAAGTATTTAGGTCATATTTGCATCATTTTACATAGTCATTCATTCATTTTAGTAGCATTTTTAGGTTTAGTTATTTCATTGAGTTTGTTATTTATTTTATCTTTTCTTGTTTCTTTGTAGAAAGCATGAAGTTTGGCTTCAAATCAGACCTAATCTACCATGGAGAAGAATTTGGAATGAAGAAATTTGCCTTGCAATTTACCCAGACCTGGCAGATATATCAGTAGCGAATTTTGCTACTGATGTGACAACTTCCTATTAGGTCACGCCACTTTAGCAACTGACTTCCAAGATATAAATACACCTTTTTCTCATTATTGGCCAGAACCTCACGTACGAAGTGGGTACAAAAACAAAAAAGGCAGCAGATTGGGAAAAGAAGAAAACACGCAGGAAAGAAGAGAACCAAGGAAAAAGCAGAGCCGCAGCTGCGAGCACCATTTTCAGACCTGGGTTTTTTAAGTTTATGTTCAAGATTCACCAGAGTTCTTCACTCTTTACTCCTCTAATGTCTATTCTCTTTGTTTTGATATTTATTTGTTGAACTTGAACATGAATGAGTAGTTTTCTTATTGGGTTTCAAAGATGGGATGTAGTTTTCAAATTTCTACATGATTTAATTTTAGGCTTTATTCAATAAAATTGATTCGTGGCTATTGATTCTTGTTTTGAGTATTATTGTGCTTGTTATATGTTAGGCCTCACATAATTTGTGTTGAAATTATCGGTTGAAGAACCGAAAGGTGAAAATCGGTAGTGAAAAATCAAAATTAAGAACTTGTAGGTTTAGACTTAGATATAGACAAAAATATGTGAGAGGAATTACCAACTAGATAAAAATCTTAATGGTTTTAGTTAATTTCATGAGCCACGATAGTCAGGATTGATTTTAACTACGATACTTCTTTGATATTTCGATAGAGAATTATAGATAATTTGGATTTAGTTTCCTTCAAAGTTTAGAGATCAAGATTATTGAATAAACCAGAATAGAATAATTAGAAGTCGATTACGAAATCGGATTTGAAACCTGCTTTTTTTTACATATCTGATTTATTCCTTACATATTCATACTGCATAAGCTGTGCAGTTATTCTATTTGCTTTAGGATTAGTTTTAGCAATTTGTTTGTTAATTAATTTCTCAATAATCAATGTTTGAGTGATCAACCCAAATAATTGAATGATTTTAGCTTAGTAATTGTTCAGTAACTCCCTATGGATCGATACTCATACTTCCTTATTTACTTGTGTGACCCGTACTTGCGAGGCCTCGGACAATATTAATAGTTAAGCTCCAGAACTTAACAAGTTTTCATTATAGAAATAAACATTATCAAACAACATATTAATGGATCATGTAGTGTAGAATCACTTTTTTATTTTGGGCAGGAATTCAGAGAAATTGAACAATATGCATGACCTCTTTCCTCATGTTCTTTTATTTTTCTTTTTCTTTCTTCTCACTTTTCTCTTCATTTTTTATTTAATTAATTAAGATATAGAACCAATTGAAGTTTGGCCAACGTATCAATCATCCTCAGCAACAGCCAACATAGGAATGCCAGCGTTCTCACATCACTAACAATGACCTTGAAAGACAAGCTTTGGCCTACCAATTTCACAACAATTATGTCAAATCTGAAACCAATTTGTTTGACATTTCAATCCAATCAATGTAACTATATATGATGATGTAATATTGAGGTTCAAAAAATCACCGGTTCCTCACCTTTTGAACCAGACAAGAGTCTAGTCTCATATCAAACCTAAGAGCGCCTCACGTGATGTTTGTTACTGAGGATGCCAATGGTAGCATTAAAAAGATGGCCCCTCCGTTAGAGGAAGACTGGAGCACTAAGAAAAAGCGCTTTTAGACTCACAGCAAAGAGGAAGATCGTCCTTTCCTATAGTCCTTTAGGGACACACTATTAAAGAAGAGCAACCTGGAGGACCAAAATCTGTTAGAAGAAGAACAAGAAGTGGAGATGATGGAGGAGGACGTGGTCTTTAACACCGAGGGACCTATACCTTTGGTTCAGTTCTCTGCAAAGATTCAAGGTCAACTGGAGAAGCTGTGGAGGAAAGACATTATCATGAAGTTGTTAGGGTGATGCCTTGGCTACGCAACGCTTTGCTCCAAAATACGAGCATTACGAAAAACTGAGAGAAACTATAAGATCATCGACCTGATCAATGATTTTTTACTGATTAAGTTCGATAGAGAAACCGATATGCAGTATGTCTTAACGGGAGGCCCTTGGACTGTTCTTAGGCATTATCTTACCATACAATCATGGACGTTGGATTTTTAGGGGAAGGAGCAGGTACTACATAGTGTTGTTGTGCCTAGCATTACCCTAAAGTATTACCATAAAAGCATTCTTCGGAAGATCTAGGCCTTAGTTGGACAAGTCATTAAGATCGATTATTCTACCAAGTCTACTTTGAGAGGTTAGTACGCTCGCATGGAAGTGGAAGTTAACCTCTGTAAGCCTTTAACGTCACAAATTCTGGTGGACGGCGTTCTACTAGGGGTGCAGTATGAAGGCTTGCCTACCATTTGTTTTTAGTGTAGGAAATATGGGCATCTGTCCACTGCTTGCCCAGATCAGGCACCCCAGGGGGAGGAGAATGGCAACCTGCATTTGGGGAGAGAGGGGGCTGCTAAGGCCACTGCGCAAGACGGCCTAAAGGCATCTCAGGTGCCTCTGACGCAACACCCTTACGACCCTTGGATGATTACATCGAAAAAGGGATGACCTTGGAAAAGACCAACTCCGGTTTCAAAAGGGTTGTTACAGAAGAGTGGTACTGAGTCTCGAGGGCACGAGTCCTGATTTGATATGATTTCCAATACTAATGATGAGCTTTGGGAAGGAAACATGGGGGGCCATACACAGCCAAACGTTCCAATCCAACACAAGCCTCAATCTTTACAACTGCCCATGTCCATGCCTTCCCCTAGTGGAAATTGTCGATGCATCCATCAGCAAGCTCCCTCTACCGTTCCAGGGCCTGAAACCATAATAGCTTTAGTGTCAAGCCTAGGCAGGGCATTTGCCCAGGGCCCACCATAATAAAGGGCCCCATCTTCATTCATAGGGTAATAAATGTCAGTTTAACGTTGGAAGCTAGCTTTCAAGAGGGTCATCTTTAATGTATTTGCATTTATTCCAGAAGAGTAATAAATGTCACAAAAGTTTCCCAAATTATCTTGGAAGTTGTTAATGTATTTGCATTTATTCTAGAAGGGTAATAAATGTTAGAGAAAGTTGGAAACATCCCAAATTGTCTTGGAAGCTGTGGAAGCTATATTATCTCTGGTTCCAAGATTGAAATTAGAGGGTAAAAAATTGTCCTCAAGGGTAAAAAATAGAGGGTAAAAAATTATCCCAAATTGTCTTGGAAGAAATTAGAGGGTAAAAAATATAGCAGCTTCCAAGATTGAAACTTCATATAGCTACTTCCAAGGTTCAAAGTTAACGTTAACTTATTACACTTATAAACAGTTTTAAAGTATTTAGGTGTATTTTTTTTACCCTCTGATTTCTTTATTCTCATCAAGGTGTATTTTTTACCCTCTAAGTTCTTGTTAACTTATTATACTTATAAATAGTTTTGAAGTATTTAGGTGTATTTTTTACCCTCTAATTTCTTTATTCTCATCAAGATGTATTTTTTACCCTCTAATTTCTTTATTTTCATCAACATATGAATCTAAGATACTCCAACTCAAAAATTGGCTGAAATTTTTTTTCATGGTTTTGTCATCTGAGTTCTGAGTGATAATTTAAAGGTAAAGTTTCTAATTTTTTTAATGTATTTATAGCATATTAAATATTTGAATATGTTATAATTAATTTGTAATTTGTCATTAACATGGACATTATATTGGTATTTTAAATCATAACATTAATATTAAATGATATTATATTTATTTGTGTTTCTCCTTTTTTATTTTTAGATTACTTATTATTTATAAAAATAATTAAACATTAATAAATAATTTATTTTTGTAATTGTAATTTTCATTATACTTTGCCACAAGTAATGTAATAATTGTTAGATTTGTGTTCTTGTAGAGTTCACATAAGTTTAGTGATAATATGACTAAATCAAATAATTTAAGTTACTAAATTTAAAGATTACATAAATGGTTTCCTTTATTATAAAAATTTATATGATTCTATTAAACATGACGTGATAATAAAATAATAATAAAAATAATATTCAATCATTTACACAACTTACAGAATAGGATAATATTTGACTTATATAACTTATAATATTTAATAACTTAGAATATACTTTCTATATTTTCTCCTAAGTATGATAATTTCTTGTATTTGTAGAAAATAATGTTTCTCTATCATTAAAATTTGCTCTTTTTTATTTTTAATGTTGGATATTAAAATTTTCTACTTATTTTTTCCCTTGTCACAAATATAATACCACTGGTATATATTTATGATATATTGTGAAGCTATTGGTGTTTAGTTGTGCCTGCATACTTCTTCCAGCTCTATACAGGTACTTTTGTTCTTTTCTAGTCCAATTGTATTATAATTGGTTTATATTACGTTACCTAAAAAGTGTTTGTCTGGAAGTGAAAAAAGAAAAAAAAAACAAGTAGAACAATCGATAGAATCCCAAAAGGAGCAATTGATAAATTTATTAAAAGAGTAGGCTCCTCTAGTGAGAGTCCTGAGGAATTAGGTAAAGGTAGTTTTGAACAACATAAAGAAAACTTAAGTGATGATATTTATATTCATAAGGATATTAGAAATTTGAGTGAGCATGATCATGTATCAAATGCATCCACTTTAAAAAATTTAAAGGCAGATGAGCAAGTGATTGAGCCAAGTCTATCTTATAAATTGGCTGCATTTTCTTGACTGTTTGTGCATTCGTTGACTCCTAATTGATGATTTTTGTGCTTAGTTTGGTTCCTTATATTGAGCTTTGATAATTCG
>JAOSBM010140115.1:0-14987 GCA_027568955.1 Erythroxylum tenue | reverse complement strand
TCAACTTTTCTGGACGAATTAAATTCAACTTAAATTAATAATTAAAGAAAATTATAATAAATTATTTATTCATGTCAGATTTAACTATTTCAATTTGAATTGAATGATAAGGTTGACCATCATATAAATAGCATTTAATTAATTTGCATTTAATGTTCATACTATATAATTTGTTGTTATTTTTGTTGGGAGACAAATACATAATTCTCTTAAAAATCATCAAAATGTTAATGATAAGAAATAACTCTTCAAGTTATAGCAGCAGAATATGAGAATAAGAAACTAACGATGAAACAAACACCAAGATTTAACGTGAAAAACCCTTCAGTGTAGAGGAAAAAAATCACGGGGCAAACCATCAAATAAATCCACTAAACTCAATAAGGATTTACACAAAAAAAAAAAGTTGATATCTTACCCCCAACAACAAATTGTCTCACAAAGTTTCATGATTGAAACCAAAGTTTATATTATAATCAACAAATCCCCAAACCAATACCAAAAACAATCAAACAAGGATGAGAATCTAATCCTCTTTTTCCTATCTCAATTTTTCCTCACTTTTGGCACAACATATCTCTTGTTCACTTGGAGCAAGGCTCAGCTATTCATAGGCGCCTCTGGCTTGATAGCTACATAATCCTAACTGAACACAACTAGCTAATCACATCTTATCCTAATTACATTATACCAAATTATCCAATAAGATAACATCCTCATCCAAATAGGTCTCTATATAATATAATTTATCTACATCTCAACTAACAAGATAAGAGATTACATCTATCTAGTAATGATACATCTATATCCACAAAGATCTCCGCTATTTTCAGATGATCATCTTATATGGTCTTTATCTTTTAGAGCTGATGACTATCTACTGTGATCTTATCCGTCACATCATCCAAGATCTCAAAATAAGGTTGGACACTCAATAATCTCCCCCTCTAGCCCAAATATGGGGAAGACATGTTATTCTCCATTATCTCTTGAGATACATCTCGACATGCTTATTGCAAAGTTTATGCTTGTTTATGGGAACCTCTTTAGTTAGTATATCAACACCATTTAAATCCTTATGAACCTTCTTCAATATTAATTGTTACTCTTCTATCACATACCTCAACCAATGATATCTGACATCTTCATTAAATGCAACCTCTTGTACATCCTCAGTCTCCCCCTCAACAATAACTAACAGGTACTGAGATCTTGGATCCCCGAAAGTGTGCTTAAATCCTTCTTGATCTAACACATTCGCTCATAACAGATTCAACCTTAGATTGGGGATGGTTCATACATCTCTTAAGTCAGTAAGCATATGATGTTTGTTTGAACTCGAACATCACCCATATCAACAATTTTAGTGAAACTTTGGTTTCCCATCTTTACAATCCTGAAATCTCTGCTCTTATAACTTGAGAAGTACTTCACCTTTGGAACGTAATGATAAGATGCTCCTGTATCAATCAACCATTCAGAACTGAAATTGTTGATATGGAAGCATTCACTAGTTGTACAAACTTGTGACAACTCATCATCTATACTTGAAGTAGTTGCAGTTGTACTCTTATCATTATCATCATCATCTTCATAAGCTTCCTTTTTTTGATCCCTCTTCTACTTATAGGAGACCCTTTTAATGTGTCCTGGCTTATTGCAATAGTAGCATGCCTCCACGTCTTAGTCACCTTTGGACTTTAAACTATTTTTAGACTTACCATAATCATTGGGAACCCCACTCTTGTTCTTTCCCTTGCTTTTTATCATGAAAGCCTGCACGTTGTCAGCTTCAATCTCCTTTCTTGTAATTTATTAATTAAACATGCTCTTTTTCTTCAATCTCCTTTCTTGTAATTTCTTAATTAAACATCCTCTTTTTTTATTACATCCAAAAGGAACACATCTTCAAGAGCTAAATTGCTAATTGTCACTGCTAACGTTTCCCAGCTATCCAGTAAAGAACTCAACAAAAACAAAGCTTAGCTCACCATCAAGAATGATCTTCATTGTTGTCAGCTTGTTGATTATGTCCTAGAAATAACTTAGATGTTTTGAAATTGGTTTACCAGCCTCCAACTTCAAATTCACAAGCCTCTTAATCAGAGAGGCCTTGTTATGAGTAACCTTCTTTTCATACAGACCTTCTAGCTTCTTTCATAACTCAAAAGGATATGTTTCTTAAAATACATAGTTGAATATGCTGATATCATTCTATTGTCTGATAGTGCTCAGAGTTTTCCGTTTCATCTTTTCCCATTCTCTGTCTGACATCTTTTCAAGTTTTGAAGGAACATTATCCTTTATACCTCTGTCCACATCAATAGGATGAAAGAGATTTCAATATAGAAGGTCCTCCATCATGGGCCTCCATACCGAGTAATTTGATGACATTAACTGAACCATAGAGTTGCTTCCACCTTCCATTACAATGGTACTGATATCACTTGTTGGGAGACAAATTCACAACTCTTTAAAAGATCAACCAAATATTAACAAGAAATAACTCTTCAAGTTATAACAGCAGAAAAATATGAGAATGAGAAACTAACGATGAGACAAACACCAAGATTTAACATGAAAAACCCTCCAGTGTAAAGAGAAAAAATCACGAGGCAAACCGACAAATAAATCCACTAAACTCAATAAGGATTTACAAAAAAAAAAGTTGATATTTCACCCTCTATAATAAGAAGTTATCTCATAATGTTTCAAGATTGAAACTAAAATTGATATCATAATCAACAAATCCTCAAACCAATCGCAAAAACAATCAAACAAAGATGATAATCTAATCCACTTTTCCCTATCTCAAATTTTCCTCACTTTTGGACGTTGTGACTGCACTCTTTATCTCTTGTTCCCCTAGAGCAAGGCTAAGCTATTTATAGTCACTTCTAGCTTGATAGCTTCAGAATCCTAACTAAACTCAACTAGCTAGATAACACTTTACCCTAATCAGATTATATCACATTATCTAATAAGATAATATCCTCATCCAAATATGATAGAATTTATCTACTTCCCAACTAACAAGTTAAGATATTACATCTATAATGATACATCTATATCCACAAAGATCCCCACGATGGTCTTGGTTTTTATCTTTTAGAGCTGATGTCTATCTACTATGATACAATGAACAATTTTTTATCTTAAGTTTAAAAGATGAGGTTATTTAGAAACTTAAAATTAAAGGAAGTTTTTTTTGACAATTTTAAAGATTAGAACCTTTTTTTCTACGATTTCTTAAATTATAGATTGGTTTATGTTACCTTAAACCTCTTTCGAATTGTATTCGAAGCTTCACTTTGCTTATTTTTAAATGCTTATATTGATGAGATGTCGTAAGTAACGAAGATGGATGTTGCAATTATTTATGTCCAAAGGGTCGTCTGGTGACAAATCGAAAAATGAGAACTTGAAAGTGAAAAAATGAAAAAACTAGTAGAGTCAGACTGTAGAAAATGTAAAGAACCAGTAATCTCATTTTTGATTTAACAAATCAACACCATAAAGCCGTATCTCGGCTTACATGAACAACAACGATAACTTCCTCTATTTTTTTATTCACTCTTTTCTCTCTTCTTCATTTTGTACACCGACTTTATATATATATATATATATACCTATGTTAAATAAGACATGACTATATGTAAACACTCACACCAATAAGTAAATAGTACCTAAACTACTTAGTTTAATTCGTAACATAGCCTCCCTTAAACTAAGTCTTCAAGCTTCACCATGCCAAGCATCGTTTTGAGCTTCACAACACATCTGCCTTTAATGGCTTTGTAAAGATATCTGCAACTTGCTCCTTAGATGATCAAAACTCGACCATAATTTCATTATCTTTCACCAAGTCTCGAATGTAGTGATACTTGAGGTCAATGTCATGGAACACAAGATTTTTTGTCATTGCAATCGTCAACTTGTTGTCATAAAAAATCTTTGTAGGTTTGACTTGTTAATGTTTCAACTCATTAAGCATTCTTCACAACCAGACTGCTTGAGAAGCACAACTTGTTGCCGCAATATACTCTGCTTCTGCAGTAGAGAGAGCAACCACCTATTGCTTTTTAGACGACCATGAAAACACTTCAGTGCCAAGATGAAAAACAAAACCAGAAGCACTCTTCCTCATCTCAACATCACCTTCCCAATCACAGTATATCCAACAAGCTTCACATCATTACTATAAGAATAAAAAATACCATCACTAAATGTACCTTTAATGTATCTCAAGATACGCTTAGCTGCCTGCAAGTGAGATTGACGAAGACTCTCCATAAATCTGTTAATTATCCTAACACCATACATGATATCTGGCCTTGAGCTGTCAAGTATCGCAAACTCCCAACTATTTTCTTGTAATTAGTTACATCAACTAATTTACCAGTACCATTTTTCATAAGCTTCAATCTATCTTCAGTAGGAGACTAAACAGGGTTACACAAATCCATCCTGAATTTCTTCAAAATATCGCCTGCTCTAGGAAATAAAAATCCTGCATCTGTTTGATTCACCTCAATACCACAAAAGTAAGACATCAAGCCCATATCGGTCATCTCAAGCTGAGAAATCATAGCCTCCCTAAAACTCACTAGCAATTTGTAACATCCCTTGTGTTATATATATAAGAGACTTCTTTCTTCTTTTTCCTATTTTTTCATAATTTCATTTTAACCCCTCCCAAAAGTTACTATTCACGATTCCCTCTCTCTAGCCATTCTTCATCGCTGATGACTCAAACCGGTTAGTACTATATACCAATCTCTTCCTCTCGATGAGCCCATCATAATCATACCCATTTCACCCACCATTATCACCGGAATCATTGCAAAAATTGAGGAGAAAAATCGACAAAAAAAATGTCAATCATCGATCTGTCGCTTCTAATGGTTGTTGTCGGTCACCACCACCACCATTTGACTCATCTCGATGTCAAGAACAAAAGCTCATGGTCTCGTCGCCAGCTGTCACCTGGATCGCCGCTGATTGAAGGAAAAAGAAGTTAGGGTTTCTATTTATTTTTCTTCAATTCGTTTAAATATGTTGAGAATTTTAATTGCTATGTTTCGAGACTCAATGATGATGATGTAGCAGCAGTAGCCAGCTCCCCCAGTGGAAGTCCCAGAATAAGAGAGGTCATAAATGCAATTATCTATAGCATATGCAAGGTTTCGTTTGATAGAATTCGACAAAACTAGACCTCGAGAGGATGTTGATTTTCTCAATGAGGTAGAGATGCGAGGCAGGAGGCTGCATTATTCTGATACACAGCTAATGGGACTGATAGATATGTCTTTACAAGAGATGGATAAGGATTGGAACCGATATCATATCCTTCCACACTTGGGTACAGTGACTTGGTCGTAATTAGAGAGTAGTCTTCCTCTCCTTTGCAACTCGTAAGACGCTCATATCAGAGTTTCTGAACCTACTGCGTGGAGATAGGATAGTGGACGAGTACACCACGGACTTTATTTACTTGAGTTGTTATGCCCCAAGATTAGTTCAGATGAGCTGAGGAACAACAACCAGTATTTGTTAGGGCCAGGACCTCTTTTCGTCAGCATGACTATGAGCTGTCGAGAGAAGTTCTCTACCTTAGTGGATGTGGCCAAGCAGTTAGAGAGGATTCTAGTGGAACATGGTCCTTTGTTTATGGAAGAGCAAAGTAGGAGGCACTCCGTAGGATCCTCTAGTTTTAGCAACGATAGTAGCAGCAATCAAACTTTTCGCCAGGGTTCAGCCAAAGTTTGAGTTCTCGGCAGAGGGCTGTTCGAGCTTATGGCAAGGTGAGATCTAGTCGTAGACATCTAGGAGGATTTAGATTCATGCCTGGTGTAGGTAGTATTAGTAACGGGCAGAGCTCAGGACAAAGTAGTTCGGGCTCAGCTTCTTCCATTTGTCAACAGTGTAGTAGAGTACATCAGGGTCCATGTCATATACCACCAGGAGCTTGCTATAGATGTGGCCAGTATGGGCATTTGATCAGAGATTGCCCTGTGATGGGATATCAACAGTCCTCTTCTAGTATGACGTAACCTCCATTTCAACAGCCACAAGGGGGATCACAATTTGGTGGTCAACAGGGGCGAGGATTTGGAGGAAGACAGTTGGGAGGTAGATCTGGAGGCCGCAATTTGGGACAATCCTCTAGCTCTCAGCAGGTAGGACGTGGTTAAGCTAGGATGTTCACTCTCACCCCTCAAGATGCATAGGCTTCCAATGTAGTGGTATCAGGTATCATTCTCGTATGTGGAATAAAAGCTATGGTTTTGATAGATTCAGGGGCAACTCATTTTTTCATGTTGCCCAACTTTGCTATGAGGTTAGAAATAGCACTAGATAGGATGGATGAATCTCTGTCAGTATCTACACCTCTGATTAATGTCATAGAGGTAAATTTGATCTGCCACTCATGTCCCGTGGAGATTAATGGTAGGAGATTGGTAGCGAATCTTATGGTATTGCCAGTTATTGATTTGGATGTAATATTGGGAATGGATTGGTTATCCCATCATTATGCTACCTTAGATTGTAAAAAGAAGGAAGTGATGATTAAGATTCCTAGGGATGTAGAGTTTATCTTTAAGGGGGATAGAAAAACTACCCCTGCCAACATAGTTTCAACAGTAGTGGCCAACAAGATGCTCATATATACAAAGGTGCCAAGGATTTCTGGCCTCAATCAGGGATTTAGGGTAACATCTCATTTCCATACTAAAGGTTAGAACCGTAGATTTCAGTAATTAGAGAATAGCAATGAGAGATTAGAAAAATGAATTTCATGCTCATGCATAATGTTAGCATACATACATGTGAATATTGATTTTTACACATTAAAATGATTGTTCATGCATTCATTGACATTTTTGGGTATAATTGATCTATAAATGTGATTATAATTGGAATTGTGAATTGTATGTATTAAGAATTGATTTGGAGAGTATATTTGTTGACTCAAAATTTTTAGTGAAAATTTAGAAATTTTCTAAAATTTAAGGGTATTTTTGGACTAGAAAAAATACCAAGTGACAAAACAATTGATGAATAGTGGTAGAAATAAGAGTCAAATGGTAATGGAAATTTTTATAAATGACTTTGGGATTTATTGACAAGTTTCATTAAAAATTGGGAGACGATTAAACTAAAATTTGGAGTCAAATAGACTAATTATTAAAAAGTGGTCAAAAGGAGACCACAATAAAAAGACAAGTGAAAAGTGACAAGTATCACAACACTTGCCACTCACCACTCACGAAACTTTAACATTTTTGAATGGACATCTCCCTTGTCTTTCCTTTCACTCTCACGAAATGCTCTAACCTTCTTCAACTTTTCCATTGTTCTCATCCATGACATTCACTCTCACCCCATCAACGTTGAAGCTTTCTCTCACCTCCATTTGTTACTATCATTTTTTCTATCTTCTTCATATCTATCACTAAAGACCTATCCCTACTACCTTTGGAATGATGAAGATCGTATGAAGCCATGGAAAGCTACGGTTTCATGGTGATTTGAAGACATTGAAGCTAAATCAAGTAAGTAGCTTGTTAATCATCATGGGTAGTGTTAAATGAAACATTTATGATGAGTAATTTGAGATTGAATGATCATGATCATAGAGTTACATACATGTTGTAACGTGGGTGTAAAAATAAAGAGGTTTATAGTCTTTCTTTTTAGTGTATTAATGACATTCTTGGGTTGGCTAAATGAAGGCATTTATAATGATCATTATGAGATAGATTGAAAATGTAAATTGAAGATAGATTGAAAATGTAAATTGATGGATGAATGGACATGGATGATGTCCTGTTTTGTGATTATGATTAATAGTCTTTTATGACTTGTTTTGTGAATGTTTTGAGTTGTGAATTGAGGTGAGAATTAAGAGGAAAGGAAGTAGAAAAGATGATCTATGTACAAGATGAGTTAGACATAAAATGTAGGAAGTTATAAAAATCTGAAAATTTGGAAGAGAGTGGCTAGAATATGTTAGCTGTAACAATTCCACTGGATATGCTTCTGTTTTTTAGCCATAACTTGACCTGTAGATATCCAAATGGAATGATTTGGATTAAATTAGAGACATATGGCTACATTTTTCGTGAAGACGTGGAATTCAAATTCTATCTTTAAGAGTTTCAAATTTTGACTTGAAATTAAGTATTGGGTGCAGTGAATTGATGGATGAATACATGTGTTTGTGTTCTATTTTGAGAGTATGAAAACTATGAGTGATGAGTTGTTACGTAGATGTTATGAGTTTTGAATTAAGGTTATAATGAAATTGGAAGTTATGTTAACTAAGATGTTGAGTTATGTTCTTGAAATGAGATGAATTAAGGTGATAGTTAGAAGTGAAATGAAAATGGAGATGAAGATGAGTATGTGCAGAAAGTTGATGATGTATGTATATATGTATATGTTCTGTTTTTAGTGTTCATAATCAATCATGGACTATAATTTGTTTATGGGTGAAATTGAGTTGAAATGGAGTTATAATGATGGGGAAATCATGAGAAAAATAAACTAGAAATGATAGATCAAGCATAAGGTGTTGAATGTAGTAAGGAAAGAATTTGAAATCTGGAAAATAAGGATGCAATTTGATATGTGTTGGGGAAAGTGGCATAACTTTTTCTGTAGAACTTCGATTGAGGTCATTTAAGTATTCTTTTAAAGAGAACTTCGAGTTCTATAACTTCTATGAAGACCCTGAGAAGAGATTTTGCTGTCTAGATGGTCAAATTTTAACATTTCTGTAAGAGACCCGTAAAGGTCCGCTCAGCGAACATGGATGTCTGCCTAACAGACATTCACTGGTCATTTGGTCTTAATTTAGGCTAGAATGGGGCTTGAATTGAACCTAGAATGATGCTTCAATTAAGTGACTAATGTGTGATACGTATGAAGTGATAATTAGGGTTATAACTTAGTGAATGAATGGATAATATCAAAGTACCAAAGGCATGAGTATAATATGAACGAAGATGTTCATATGATTGTAGTTAGGATTCAAAGGAATTGAGTAATATGTATTAAGTAAATGTGAATGAGAATTGGGTATTATGAGAACTTATAATGTTAGAAAAGAAATGAAAAAAAATTGAGTAATGATATTAGAATAACCAAATATTCTTGAAGTGTAAACCTAATTTCAATTAGATATATATGAATTATGAAATGAAAATGAGCATAAGATGTGAATTTAGATGATATACCCAGGATTGTCATTGAGCATGCATTATACACTACACATATACATATGTATGCGATTGAGTATTCATAAGATTGTGCAATTAATAATATGTGTGCAATGTGTGTATTGCATAATGTTGATATGCAGGATAAAACGTCCGCATCCAGATGTTTCCAGATCATGGAAGCTAATGCTAATCTAGAACGAACTGTGAGTCGACCTAGATGGTTTCACTTTAAATGATTGTTCTATTTAAATTTTGTATTGAATTATTTTGTGAATATGATTGTGTTGATTCCGGACTTTGAAAGTCTGAGGCGTTTGATGCATGAATATCGTATTGAAAGTGCTCCTTATATGTGAATTTGATGAAATAAGTAATACTCAACTTGATTGTTGAATGCCGGATCAAGTTCCGAAGAAAAATTTGAATGTGCATATGAATGAAATAAATGATTCTCAATTTATATGTTGAATGTCGGACCAAGGTCCGATAACAGTTGTAAATGAGAATGCGATAGTGAATATGACTGTATAATATGGAGCACTTTTGATTGACTAAATATATGTGATACATTTTATTACATGAATGCATGAAAGATAAAGGCTATTGTGACCAGAGTAGCCACCGAAAAAGAGCTTAAAGTTCAAAAAGTGAAAGAGAGCTTAAAGCTCAGAATGTGATTAAGAGCCAAAAGTTATGTATAATGAGCTCGATATCCTCAACCGATACGGAACAGTTATCAATGAGTCTGGTATCCACAATAGATATGGGACAGTTATAGACACTCGGTCACAATGATCATAAATAAAAGTGAGTCTCATGTGCATTGCATTTATAATTGATTTTTATGTTTTAAATGATCTGTTTGACTGCTCCGAATGTGATATGTGAAGTAAGTGTCATGTGATGCTACATGATAAATGAAGTGATGTGAATTATGTAAAAATATGATGTGATATGTGATATGATTTGAGTGAACCATCCACTAAGTTCGAAAACTCATCAAAATTGCAACATAGCTTTTCAGGTTCAGAGGAGATAACCAGTTAGGCTAATTGGAGTATAGCCACTGAAATCAGATATGGGCTAAGGGTTGGGATCAGTTTGCACCTGCATATGTCTTCAGTGATTTTAGTTTTTGAATTATATTTTCGCAATATTGTGCAATATATGTGTGTAAATTGTAAAGTGTAATAACAATTATGGAATGAAATAGGCCCAAGCGACTACTAAAATTTTGATGATATGTACAATGATTGTAACTCTTGTAATTGAAAATGTTTATAATAAAGTTGGCCTGATTTGTTTATTGATTTTTCGCATATGCATGTGTTGTTTCAAAAAAAATTGTAATGAGTTTGATTGATTGACTGTTCTAGCATGCCACCCTCGTAGAGTATGTTCTCGAATACCGTCGGTATGTTCGGGGATATGCCTTATGAGAGTGGGGTGCTACATTTAGCTATAGAGGGCATCAGCCTACAAAGCGTTCCGATAGTTCGAAAGTTTCCAAATGTGTTTCCTAAGGAGTTACTAGGGTTACCCCCAAAGCGAAAATTGGATTTTGTATTGACGTAGTACCTGGTACAGCGCCAATTTTTATACCACCATACTAAATGGAATTTGCAGAATTAAAGGAATTAAAGAGCAGTTACAAGATCTGTTAGATAAGGATTTTATTAAACCTAGCGCTTCACCATAAGGTGCACCAGTACTGTTTGTGAAGAAAAAGGATGGTTCTCTTCGATCGTGTATTGATTATCGACAATTAAATAAGGTGACTATCCGTAACAAGTATCCACTACCTCGAATTGATGATTTGTTTGATCAACTTCAAGGTGCTAAGTACTTTTCTAAGATTGATCTAAGATCAGGATACCATCAGCTAAGGATCAAAGGGGATGATGTGTCTAAGCCTACCTTCAGGACTCAGTACGACCATTATGAGTTTTTAGTAATGTCTTTTGGCCTTACAAATGCTCCAGCAGCTTTCATGGATCTGATGAAATAGAGTATTCAAGTCGTTCTTGGATAGGTTTGTTATTGTTTTTATTGATGACATTTTGGTATATTCGCGGACAGATAAGGAGCATGTCAAACACTTAATATTGGTATTGCAAACACTTCGAGAACATCAACTATATGCCAAGTTCTCAAAATGTGAATTCTGGCTTGAGAGTGTTACATTCTTAGGACACGTGGTATCTCAAGGCAGAACACAAGTGAACCCAAAGAAGGTAGAAGTTGTGTGAATTGGGAATAACCCAAGACCGTGACAGAGGTACAGAGTTTTCTTGGGTTAGCAGGTTACTATCAAAGATTTGTTCAAAATTTTTCTAAGCTAGTAGTCCCATTGACCTGATTGACGCAAAAGAATGTCCAATTTATTTGGTTAGATGCTTGCGAGAGAGTTTTCAAAAACTGAAGGAGTGTTTAACTTCAGCTCCAATATTAGCTTTACCAACGAAAGGTAGAGATGGCAGCAGTAATATTTGCTTTAAAGATTTGGCGACTGTACCTATATGGTGAGACATGTGAGATTTTTACGAATCACAAGAGTATAAGTATATATTTCAGCAGAAAGATCTAAATCTAAGGCAAAGAAGGTGGATGGAATTACTAAAAGATTACGACTGTACAATCTAATATCACCCAAGGAAGGCAAATGGCATGGCAGATAATTTAAATAGGAAATCCTTAGGTAGTTTGGCACATATCATAATAGAGAGGGGAACTTTGACCAAAGAGTTGCATGATTTGATGGATCGAGGTAGTCAGTTTCATATTTCAGATGTAGGAATATTACTGGCCGGCATCAGGGTGCGGTCAGTATTATTGGATAGGATTAGGATCACCCAAGGTTAAGATCCTAAATTTCAACAACTTATTTATGACATTCAGGAAAGACAACGTGTAGATTTTGAAATCGATAAAGAAGGCATCATCAGAATGAACGGGAGACTGTGTGTTCCAGGTATAGAAAACCTGAAAAAGGAGATTCTAGAAGAAGCGTACTATGTTGAATACAATATGCATCCAGGTTCTACCAAAATGTACCATAATATTATAGATATGTATTGGTGGGATAGTACAAAGAAAGATGTGGTTGAATATGTTTATAAATGCTTAATGTGTCAACAAGTAAAAGCTGAGAATCAAAAGCCCTCTGGTAAGCTACAATCACTGCCAATTCTTGAATGGAAATGGGAGAGGATCACGATGAATTTCGTGGTTAGCCTACCTTATACAAGAACTCGATGTGATTCAATCTGTGTGATTGTAGATAAACTGACGAAATCAACACATTGTCTACTAGTGAAGACTACTTATTCGGTGTCTAAGCTCGCTCAATTTTATATTGATCGGATAGTATACCTCTATGGAGTAACTGTATTAATAGTTTCAGACCGGGGATTGCAGTTCACATCTTGGTTTTGGAAAAAATTACAGGAGGCATTGGGCACTAAATTGGATTTTAGTACGACATTTCATCCTCAGACTGATGGACAGTCTGAAAGGACAATTCAGACCTTAGAGGATACGTTGAGGATGTGTGTGATAGATTTTGGTGGTAGTTGGGATTGACAGTTGCCTTTGATTTAGTTCGTTTACAATAATAGCTACCACAATTATTGAGATGACACCATACGAGGCATTGTATGGAAAAAAATGCAGGTCACCAATATGTTGGGAGGAGGTAGGCGAGAAGCAATTGGAGGGCCTAGAATTAATTAAGATCACGTTAGAGAAGATCCCATTAATCAAGCAAAGGCTAGAGACAACTGTCAGTAAACTGAAGAGTTATGCTGATCCGAAGCATAAGGAAGTGGAGTTTCAAATCGGAGATTTCGTATTCCTTAAAGTATCTCCAATGAAGGGTGTGATGAGGTTTGGAAAAGGAGGAAAATTGTCTCCAATGTATATTGGACCTTACGAGGTAACTGAGAGGGTCGGAAATGTGACATATTGGTTGGCATTACCTTCAGACATGGCCTAAGTCCATCCAGTATTTCATATTTCTGTGCTTCGCAAGTACATTCCCGACCCTTCCTATATACTCCAACTGCAGAGTGTGGAAGTGAGCGAGAATTCAACCTACAAAAAGGAGTCGGTGGCTATCATGGATTCGGAGGTGTGACAACTTCGATCAAAACAAATTCCCATGGTTAAGGTGATGTGGAGGAATGGTTGCATTGAAGAAGTTACTTGGGAGACAGAGCGAGAGATGAGAGAATTGTATCCATACTTGTTTCCTTAATAACCTTATTATAAAATTCGAGGACAAACTTTTTGTAAAGGAGAGAGAATGTAAAATCCCGAGTGCTATATATATAAGAGACTTCTTCTTCATTTTTTCCATTTTCTCATAATTTTATTTTAACCCCTCCCAAAAGTTACTATTCACGATTCCCTCTCTCTAACCACCGCCAGTGACTCAAACTGGTTATTGTTATATACCATTGTCGCCAAAATCGTTGCAAAAATCGAGGAGAAAAATCGACAAAAAATGCCAATCTATCAGTCGCTTCCGATGGTTGTTGTCGATTACCACTGCCACCATTCGACTCGTCTCCACGTCAGAAACAAAAGCCCCATAGTCTCATCGTCAGTCGCCGCTTGGATCGCCGCCAATTGACGGAAAAGTGGTTAGGGTTTTGGTTTGCTTTTCTTAAATTTGTTTAAATCTGTTGAGAATCTGAGTATGTTGCTTTGGAGAAAGTTGTTCTACTCATCAAAAGCTTTCAATTAGTATAAAATCGTTGAATTCTAAGACTAAAGATTTTTTGGTGATCGGAGGGAATATTCCGGTGACCAGAGGAATATTTCGGTCATTAGAGGTACTGTTCCTGCGACCATTTTGGTCACTTTTGTGAAAAAAAATCTAAAAATTACACTTATCATTTGTCTCTGAAGAACCATAGTGAAATTATACTGATCATTCATAATGTCATTCGGTTTAACGAATGCACCTTCCACTTTCCAAGGACTCATGAACGAGATTTTTCGTCCCTACTTATGAAAATTTGTTCTTTTTTTTGACATCATTCTAATATATTCCAAGACTTGGGAAGATCATTTGCGCCATTTAGAAGTGGTATTATCCATCCCCAATCACCATCAGCTTTTTGCTAAACAAAGAAAATGTGTATTTGCAGTCCATAAGGTCCAATATTTGGGCCACACAATTTCTGTTGCTGGGGTGGAGCCAGATCCTTCTAAAGTTTAAGCAGTGCAAGCATAACCTACTCCCACGCCTGTTAAAGAGGTACGTTGGTTTCTCGGTTTAGCAGGATATTACCAGAAGTTCATTCATCATTATAGGACTAATGTCGCTCCCCTTCATCGCCTTTTGAGTAAAGATGGATTCTCATGGACTAAAGAAACCGAATTGGCCTTCCATCATTTAAAGGAGGCGTTGATATGTACACACGTTCTTCGTGTACCCAATTTTACCCAACCATTCGTGATTGAGTACGACGCTTGTGGATATGGAATTGGAGTCGTGCTAATGCAAGAACAACATCCTATTGCTTATTACAGTGAGCTCTTAAAGGGGTCAGCTCTCAAATTGTTGGATCCGGAATCCGGAACCCAACTACTTAAGCCGAAACCCTCGAACTTAAACATGATTTTACATAATTATAAACTCAATTATACATGGTTATAAACTCAATTAAAGCCCTCTGAATAAAATCGTCAATAAAATCTAATAAGCTTAGGGCCCAAAATTTTAAAATCCACTTCTTAAGCTGGAAACCTTAA
>JAOSBM010140102.1:0-14994 GCA_027568955.1 Erythroxylum tenue | reverse complement strand
CAAAATTGCAACATATTTTTCAGGATCGAGAGTAGGCCCCTAGCTCCAGAGGGACTGTTCGAGCCGCGTAGATCATTTTGACGAGAGAGGTTATGGCTCATAGATCGGTCAGCTGAGATTTTTGGATGACCTAGTTAGGACTGATGTATTATCTTTGTTGTAATAGCATATCATACTAGGTTGTTGGGTTATTGTACAGACAATGAAAACTGACAATTATGTAAATTTCTGATCTAGATAAAATGAAATGAAAAGAGTTTGGTTTTAAAATAGATTGTGATTCTATATTGATGTTTTATTATTATGATGCCATGTGGAGTATAGTGGTGGTTGTTCGTAGTTCTTCCTTGTCGTAGGATATATACCGGAATAACCTGTGGGTGTCTCGGTGTGTACCCTACAGTAAGGGGGCGCTACAGCTTGAGTTTGGATTTTTAAGGGACAAAAGAAGAGAAAGCAAGGTGGAAGAAGGTGGAAAAGATGAGCAAAAGCAAGAAGGAACAAAGAAGAGGAGAAGCTTACAAAACTTATAGGAGAAGAGCCAAAATGAAGCACCAAAGTCCTTGAAAATAAGAAGTATCGTGAAAGCCTCCAAAAAGGTGGGTTAATTAAATTAAAAGAAGACTTGGTGGCATGTTAGGCAAGTGACATGTGTCACTTGCCACATGTCACAATCTTAAGCTCTTTCCAACAAAATTCAAGTTCTACACCAATTTATCCCCAAATTTCCA
Source organism: Erythroxylum tenue (assembly GCA_027568955.1). Taxonomy (NCBI): domain Eukaryota; kingdom Viridiplantae; phylum Streptophyta; class Magnoliopsida; order Malpighiales; family Erythroxylaceae; genus Erythroxylum; species Erythroxylum tenue. The sequence continues at coordinate 14,263 of JAOSBM010140102.1, read as the reverse complement.
ATGGCTCAAATTAAAAAAAATCCTTAAAATAATTTAGATAAATTTTCAGTGCCATTGGACAGGAATTTCTCCTACCAATAAATCATTATTCTACCACTTGGCATTTTTCCTAGTCCAAAATTTACCCGAAATTTCCAGAAAATTTCTAAAATTCTCCAAAAATTCAAAACTCACAAACACACACTCCAATTAATATTCCACACACAAAAATCACATTTTTCATAACAATCACATTTATTTACAAATATACCGGGAATGTCAATGAATGCATGTACAATTATTGTTATGCGCAAAGATTCACTATTCATATGCATGTGCACCTTAGGTAATGTATGAGCGTGAGATGTGTTATCCCAATTTCCCTACTTGATCTCACATGTGCCACATTTTTAGGGTTCTAACCCTTTGGATGGAAACGGGATGTTACACTTGAAGACCATTGTATTGGGCTGCGCATCATCACTGAAACCCAAGAGGAGAGGGGTGCCTATGATCAGACTTAGGGGCGCGTTGGACTAAGCTTGGGCATGTTTTTATTATTCTATTTTGGACTTTTTTTAAGTTATATTTATTCTGGGCTTTCATATATTATTTAGCCCAAGTCTTTTATTATTTGACCTAGGTATAAATACCCTCTTTAGGGTTAGGGAAAGACAACTTTGAGATCAGATTATTCTTGTGTTGCCGCAAGTCACAAAGTGAGAGTTTTCACCTGTTGTTCTTGTTACATTAGGAATCATCAATTCACTTATCAAATTCGTCAATATTGTGGCATGTTTGTTTGGTACAATTTCTTAGAATTAATTCCCATCATCTAGGTTGCTTGGAACGAATTTCCCTGAGGTCTAGTAGGAGCGAATTCCTTGCGTATCCCTTTCTTTTCAATTGCGTTAATTCTGTCCTATTAAAGAACATCGTAGCCAAACCAAAAGAATCAAGAAATCTTCATCATTCTACAAAGTCGACGTGTCTTCATTCATCCAAAAAGTCACGAACAGACCATCATCAATCCACACATCTCTATCGCTCGCGTTATTTTGGTATTAGAGCTACGGCTCAAGGTAAATTCCTGTTTACCTCTTTTCGCAATTAGGGATTGTTCACCTTTGTTTATTGTTCTTCTTTGATATTGTCAGTTGTTCAACCAGACCCAGGGTGTGAAAATTTCGGCCTAGGGTTTCTTGGATTCTTAATTTATTTATCTTCTTGTAATCGGCCAAAAAACAAAAAAACGAAAGAAAAACAAAAACGAAGACAAACAAAATATAAAAAAACAAAAAAACGAAAAGAGAAAACAAAAAAGAGAAAAGAAAAGAAAAGAATGTCGTACGTATATAAAAAAGACCTTAAAATTCGATTGTTTCTTGTTTGATTTAGATTGAATTCTACATTGTCTTTTCTAGACTTGGTGTTGTGATCATTACTTGAGAATATTGTTGTTTGTTAAATTCGAAATTGCATTCCACATTTTGGATTATTGATCGGTTGATGCTTGAATTCTGAAGTGTAACTTGGATTTCATAGGAGATTGAGAGGTATAAGGTAGTGTGTGTGAGCTTATTTGAAGGTGTCATTGTCGTGACTTAAAAACACGAGAAGAGTGACCTTATTTGGGTGAAACACGTGAGTGAGTGTGAGGCTGTTTTATTGCTAACATTTGTTTTGCAGGAAACTAGCCATTAAAATGTCTTAGGAAGGACCTCAGGAGGGTAACCAAGGAGGGGAGTTGAATGCTTTCACTTTGAAAGCTATGCAACAACATTTTGAGAGAATGGATATGAGATTCAATAAATTGAGGGAGGATTTGGCGAGACATGACCAGGAGCTTGCAGAGATTAGGCGTGGAGGGCGAGGAGAGCCCTAAGGAAGGTGTGATGCGTGACATCAGCCCCCACCATCACCTCGTCGTCAACTGCCTAGGTACGAGTATGAGGATGACGTGTATTATGATGAGGAGGAGGAACCAGAGGTACTTATGCCTAGGAGAGCACAGCGAGCTGAGCCACATGATACGCGAGATGTAGACCTCAAATCCATTAAGATGCAAATTCCAACCTTCAAGGTGGGAATGATGTAGAGGCTTACCTAGAGTGGGAAAGGAAGATGGACTTGATTTTTTAGTGCCACAATTTCTCAAAGGTCAAAAAGGTAAAGCTTACTGCTGTTAAGTTTTTTGACTATGCATTGATATGGTAGAGCCAGTTGGTGACTTCTAGGAGGCAAAATGGGGTGAGACCGATTACTAGTTGGGAAGGCATGAAGGCTTGCATGATGAAGCTGTTTGTACCATCATACTATTATAGGGAGATGCATCAGAAATTTCAGAGACTCACTTAGGGTCTAAATCAATGGAGGACTACCATAAGGAGATGGAGATAACTATGATCCAAGCCAATATAGAGGAGGATCCGGAGGCAACCATAGCACTGTTCTTGAGTGGCTTGAACAGGGAAATAGTTAATGTGGTAGAATTGCAACACTACGTGGAGATTGAGGACATGGTGAAAATGGCGATGGAGGTGGAGAAGCAAATCAAAGCTAGAGTGGTAGTAAGGAGTTGGGTGAATTCTAGCCAATCATGGAGTTCAAAATGGCCCAAGAAAGAGGAGAAGTCGAAAGAAAAGTGGCTGGACTTCAAAGAGACACCCAAAAAGCTAAATGTAGGGTCTGACCCTAAAGGTACACCTAACGCCCAAGCTTCTTCTAGTAAACATTCTAGCATTAAATGTTTTAGGTGTTTGGGTCATGGACATATTGCATCACAATGCCCTAATAAGAAAGTAATGTATATGAGGGATAATGAGGTGATAGATTCTAATGATGATACATGTGATACCGAATTATTACCTTATAGTGATGATTGAGATGATGATGACGAGTGAATTACTCGTAGTTAAGAGAGTGTTGAGTACTCAGGCTAGAGATAAGATTTTAGTTTAGAGAGAAAACTTGTTCCATTCGAGGTGTGTAGTTAGTGGCAAAGTGTGCAACCTGATCATTAATGATGGCAGTTGTACCAATGTAGCTAGTGTGACTTTGGTGGAAAAATTGGGATTATCTTGTAGGAAACATCCAAAGCCATACAGGTTACAATGGTTTAATGATACTGCTGATGTGAAAGTGACCAAGCAGGTGTTAGTGTCATTTTCAGTGGGTAGATATAAGGATGAGATGTTATGTGATGTCGTACCCATGGAGGCTGGTCATATGTTACACAGGAGACCTTGGCAGTTTGATAGGAGGGTAGCACATAATGGGTATACCAATAGGTACTCTTTTAAGTCTAAGGGTAGGAATTTCATTCTTGTACCTTTATCACCTCATGAATTGTAAGCTCAGTGAGTGAAAAGAAGAGTGGAAAGAAAGAGAGAAAAGTGAGCTTATTTGCCAAGGGAAGAGATTTGCAAATAGCAACTGGAGAGAAAAGAGCACTAGTAGTTGTGAGATACAAAGAGTGTTTGGTTTCTGAAACTAACCCTCTTAATACTTTGCCTAGTGAATTTGCTTCTCTTTTGCAGGATTATACTGATGTCTTTCTTGAGGAGATGCCTAAGGGACTGCCACCCTTGAGCGGCATAGAGCACCATATTGATTTTGTGTTTGGAGGTTAGATTTCGAACCACCCAACTTATAGGAATAATCCTGAGGAGACAAAGGAGCTTCAAAAGCAGGTGGGCGAGTTACTAGAAAAGGGCTATGTGAGGGAGAGCTTGAGTCTTTGTGTAGTGCCTGTGTTGGTGGTGCCAAATAAAGATGGGACCTAGAGGATTGTGTAGACTGCAGAGCTGTCAACAAAATCACTATAAAGTATCGCCATCCTATTCCTAGGTTAGATGATATGTTTGATGAATTGCATGGTGCATGTATCTTTACCAAAATTGATTTGAAAAGTGGATACCAGCAGATTAGAATGAAACCAGGAGATGAATGGAAAACTGCTTTCAAAACTAAATATGAGTTGTATGAGTGGTTAGTTATGCCATTTGGTTTAACTAATGTACCCGGCACTTTTATGAGGTTGATGAATCATGTGTGTGTGCATTTCTTGGAAAATTTGTGATTGTTTACTTTGATGACATCTTGATATATAGCACTAATCTTGATGAGCATGTCATGCATGCGATATGTGTTTTGGATGTATTGAGACACGATAAACTGTATACAAATCTTAAGAAGTGTACTTTTTGCATTGATAAGCTTGTATTCTTGGGGTTTGTAGTCAGTTCTAGGGGAGTTGAGATTGATGAGGAGAAGGTGAAGGCTATCCAGGAATGACCGACGCCCAAGAGTGCTAGTGAGGTGAGGAGTTTTCATAGCCTTGCTAGTTTCTATAGGAGGTTTGTGAAATATTTCTCTACTATTGCTGCTCCTTTGACTGAAATAGTCAAGAAGGAGAAAGGGTTTACATAGGGTGAGGAATAAGAGCATGCGTTTAATTTGTTGGAAGCAAAATTGTGTTCTGCTCTTATTCTATGTTTACTTGACTTTGAGAAAGCTTTTAAGGTTGAATGTGATGCTTCTGGTATTGGTATAGGTGTTGTGCTTTTGCAGGAAAATAAACTAGTAGCTTATTTTAGTGAAAAACTGAGTGGTGCACAACTCAATTATCCGACCTATGACAAGGAGCTTTATGTTGTGGTGAGAGCTTTGGAGGTGTGGCAATATTACCTTCCACCCAAAGAGTTTGTCATTCGGACGAATCATGAGTCCCTAAAGCACTTGAAGGGACATAGCAAGCTAAGCAAGAGACATGCCACTTGGGTAGAGTTTCTAGAGACATTTCTGTATATGCTACATTACAATTAAGGGAAGGAAAATGTGGTAGCTGATGCTTTATCTAGGAGGTATTCCTTAATTTCTACTCTTAGTTCTAAATTATTAGGATTTGAGCAGCTTAAGGACATGTGTACTTCTGATGATGATTTTATTACTGTGTATGCTACTTGTGAGCATGTTGCATTCCAGAAATTTTATAGGCATGATGGATATTTGTATCGTGGTAATCAGCGTGTGTGCCTAATTGTTCTTTACGTGCTTTATTTGTGCATGAGGCTCATAGTGGTGGTTTGATGGGTCATTTTGGGGTTACTAAAACTTTGGATATTTTGCACGAACATTTCTATTGGCCTGGTATGCTCAAGGATGTTGAGCGTGTGTGTGCCAAATGGATTGCATGTAGATAGGCAAAATTTACTTTTAAATCCCATGGATTGTATACCCTTTTACCTGTGTCTACTGAATCTTGGGTTGATATTTATATGAATTTTGTTTTAGGACTGCCTAGAACAAAGAAGGGGTATGATAACATCTTTGTTGTTGTTGATCGATTTAGTAAGATGATGCATTTCATTGCATGCCATAAGATTGATGATGTTGTGCTTGTTGCTGATTTATTCTTTAGGGATATTGTTAGATTGCATGGTATTCCTAGGTCTATTGTTTCGGATAGAGATGCTAAATTTTTGAGCCATTTTTGGCGTGTTCTGTAGGGAAAGTTGGGTACTAAATTGCTTTATTCTACTACTTGTCATTCACAGACAGATGGACAGACTTAAGTTGTGAATAGAACCTTAGGTATCTTGTTGCGTGCTGAAGTTGGTAAAATTTTGAAAACTTGGGGTGATTGTTTGCCATTTATTGAGGTTGCATATAATAGATGTGTGCATTCCACCACAGGTTATTCACCTTTTGAGCTTGTATATGGTTTTAATCCTTTGACTGTCTTGAATTTGGTATCTTTACCCTTGCATGAGTTGTCCAGTACAGATGGCAAGAGGAAAGTCGAGATGGTTAGGGACTTGCATGCGAAGGCGAGACATCATATTGAGCATAGAAACATGGTGTATGTGAAGCAAGCCAATAAAGGGTGAAAGTTGGTGACTTTTAAACCTGGAGAATGAGTTTGGGTGCATCTGAGGAAGGAGAAGTTTCCTACCCAGCAGAAATCCAAGCTGGATGCTAGGGGTGATGGTCTGTTCCAGGTGTTGGAGATGATAAATGACAACGCCCACAAGATTGACTTGCCATGTGAGTATTCTGTTTCTGCAACTTTTAAAATTATTGATCTTTCTCATTTTGGTATAGATTCAGATGCGAGGACGAATCTTCTTGAGGAGGGAGGGACTGATGTGAGCAGGAGCAAGGACCACCATGGAAATGGCGTGCGTGATGGGGGCGAACTTGTCATTTCAGTTGGACCTATGTCCAGAGCTAAGACCGAGAGACTCAAGGAGACTTTCTATGCACATGTGGGCCAAATTGTGGAGAGGATGGAGTGCACCAAACCTATTGGAGGAGAGCTATCTGAATCACAGCCCAAATTGATTCATTTATCTCAAATCCTTGGATTGAACTCTTTCAGGACTTGAAGACTATTGTATTAGGTTGCACATCATCACTTAAGCCCAAGAGAAGAGGCGTGCTTACAATCAGGCTTGGGGGTACGTTGGACCAGGCCTGGGCGTGTTTTTATTATTCTATTTTGGATTTGTTTTAAGTTATATTTATTTTAGGCTTTCATATATTATTTAGCTCAAGTCTTTTATTATTTGACCGAGGTATAAATATCCTCTTTAGGGTTAGGGAAAGACAACTTTGAGATCAGATTATTCTTGTATTGCCGCAGGCCACAAAGTGAGGGTTTTCACCTCTTCTTCTTGTTACGTTAAGAATCAACAATTCACTTATCAATTTCGTCAAAATTGTGGCGTGTTTGTTTGGTTCAATTTCTTAGAATTAATTCCTATCATCTAGGTTGCTTGGAACGGGTTTCCTTGAGGTCTAGTAGGAGCGAATTCCTTGCGTATCCCTTTCTTTTCAATTGCATTAATTCTGTCCTATTGAAGAACATCATAGCCGAACCAAAAGAATCAATAAATCTTCATCATTCTACAAAGTCGACGCGTCTTCATTCATCCAAAGAGTCACGAACAGACCACATCAATCCATGCATCTCTATCGCTCGAGTTACCAAACTTGATAGTTTTTACCATCAAAAATTGGTGGTACACCTTGAGACAGTTGTGTTTCAATCTCCATTGCTTGAAGATGGTTGTACTTTTTGTTGTAATTCTGGGTTGTAAATCAAATTTGTGTTTAAGGTTTCACTCATCTCACAGGTCCCTCAAGAAGATATTTTTATTGTAGAACACACATCTTTATTAACAACAACAAAACTCATTATATATAGTTGAAATGTAACAGAAAAGCTTATTTATTTGCTAACTATTACAAGAATATCTCTAAACTAATTCCTAAAATCAAGCACTAAATATTATAATCAAATTTGCCTAAGACCTAGTCAGTTTGACAATTTATTTCATAATAGTCTGCAAGCCTAATTAATTTTCAAACAACACTTTATGAAAAGTTCTTGGATGCTCAATGTATAACCTACGGTAGGAAAGAAATCAAAGATTGTTGGAAAACAATCATTTGGGTATTAGCTTACAGGCTGTTTGGAACACAGTGAATTGAATTCATAAACGAATTGGATTCAATTACATTAATGAAATTGGAATTGAATTCAATTTACACTGTTTGGAACAAATCCAGTAATATTAGAATTGAATTCAATTATACTGTTTGGAACAAATCCAGTAATATTAGAATTGAATTCAATTACACTGTTTGGAACAAATCCAATAATATTAGAATTGAATTCAATTATTTCATATAACATATTTATCCCTGACTAAAAAATAATGTTATCGACTAATAAACATTCACACTTACGTAGAACAACTTATAAACATCAATTTCATTATAAGTAATTTTATCAAAAAAGTTTATTATTAAAATAAAAAGAAAAAAATTGTATTAACAAAAATGAAAATATACTTAATTTTTTAAATATCAATTTTTATATTTCGTATATATGCCATATATATTATTGATTATTTATTTAATATAATTCTTTATTTAATATTTGGGGAATTTATCTGAATCATAAAACTTTGAAGTTTAAATAAGTAACAAAAAATTTGATTATTTTATTCAACACGCGTATACGTCTGATGTACGATTCCTTGTCTCTCTCTCACTCTTTTGAAGGTGATAAAAAGTGTAGAGAAGAGAACCACTTCTCTGTGTTTTGATCTGTTATGAAGTGGGCTGAGAGAGAAAGACCTGAAAAGGGTTTTGTTTCTAGAGCGAGAGAGAGATAGAGTGTGGGTTAGGTTAGGCATAGGATAGGAATGGTTTGATTGACGATGGTTGAACGTGGAATGGCAGAAAGTGAAATGGTGGCGAACGGGGGCAGAAAGACTGGGTTGGAGGATGCTTTTGGGAGACGTCGTCTGGTGTAGGGTTGGAGATGTGGATTTAGGAGAGAAAAACAGAAGAGTTTGCTTTTGGGTTGAATTCACGTGATTTGGCAAGTGAATTCAATTTGTTAAGAAAGCAGGATTTCAACCCACGCATGATTTCAATTCACGCCTATTTTTAGGTTCCAAACAGATGAATTCAATTCAGAGTCTTCCAAACAGGCTGTTAGTAATTCAAAGGAAACTGACATTAACAAGGGGTGCTCGTTTAGTTTTCTCTATAGAAATGAAATCAAAATGGAATCTCTGAAGAGGAACTTGAATGTAGAGACTTATCGATCTTTACACAGGAGTTCCCTGGATTACGTTTGAGTCAATTTTTGGCATACTTGTTAGCCCTCCTCGACTGGTTGGTCACTTGATCAACCTCTGTTTTGTCTTTGAAATCAGTTTCAGTGCTCCTTTGGGATTGATTGCCTCTTGTAAACTGCTACAATGTTGATTTTTTCCAAAAGAACTTGAAGGGATACCGTCGATGTTATAACTCAAAACCCCCGACAGGCCAAACGACTTCTGCGACGCCGTGTAACCCATTTCCAACTTTATTACCCCCAGAACAGAAATCCTTTTCTCGTTTCACTTGGAAAGAGGAAAAGATGGTCCAAGTTTGTGCTGTGTGTATTGCCGACAAAACCGGACGCGAACCATCGCTGGAGCAAATACTCAAAATTTCTCAAGCTCCGCTACGCACAGACACATTAAGATATCCGTTACGCATTATGTATATATAAGCCAACTAGAAACTATTATTATTGTTATTAGTAATAACAAAATGGACGCCGAGACGGAACTCCTCTCCAGGCTGGCGGCGAACCATCTGCACCTAGGTCAGTTCGAGCCACTCCGAGCCGCTCTCCTAACACTCCGCCGGAAAAGCCCCGAGCTCGCTCTCGCCATTCTTAGAACCATAGTCGCTAACTCTGGCCGCTTTCCCGATGCTCTCTTCTCCACCTCCTACCCCGCCCTCCTAACCTACCTATCCACTCTTGAGCTCTTGCAGTTCGATGATCCCACATCCGGTACGTGGAGCTTCGATCCTCTTTCTCTCCAGTTGCGCGCCGAATTCTTATTGCTAGTCCAGGTCTTGATCGACCGCGTGAAGGCACGGGTTGACGAGGAAGGAGAGGGTTTAAAGGATTGTAGTGAGGAATTGGCTGTTTTGGAGAAGATTCTGGAGTTGGGAGTGAGGAGACTGAAGGCGGATTCGGAATTGGTCCCTCTTGGGAATTTGGGGGAGGTATTGGTGGAGGAAGTTGAATTGAGGTGCTTGTGGGGGGCTATTTTGGATTATGCAGAAATTTTTTATGCATTATGTTGTAACATACAACAGCAAGTGAAGGGCAGGGAGGTTGAGAATTCGGGTTTGGCCGTTGCGGTGTTGAGGGATGAGAAAAGATTGGAACCAATGGAGGAAGTGGGAGTGGAGGTGCTTCCTTTGATTCAGAAAAATGTTCAGTTAGCTCATTTAGACGCTGTGAAAGAGTGCTTGAAGGAGGGGAATGAGGAAGGCGCCATTCTGCATATTAGATATTTTCAAATCGATCATGGAGTCGAGGAGGCTGAATATCAGTACGTGTGCTCTATTTTAGACATGTTTTGCATTCGATGCTGAAATAGTGATTGTTGAATCATCACTTTTAATCTTCTTGCTTGTAGTTGGTCTTCGTGTAGCATTAATTAGATTTGGATTGTTTCTATCTCTATGTTGTTATTTTAGAAAATGGGTCTCATCTTTTATTTGAAGGTTAAAAATGATCGTTGATGTCACCATTCAAATACTCGGGTCCAAGAAGGCTGATATAGTAAACCTATTGAAATAGCAAAAAGGGAATAGTTTGGAATTTGGGTTGTGGAAAACCAGCTGACACTGAACAAAGCAACTATTGGAATGCGTCATTTGTGGATGTTACTTACCTATTCCAAAAATTGCTTCATTAATATGGATGTCCGGAATTGGATTTAAAAGCAACAAGCTCAGAAGTTAATAACTAGCAGCGATTGTCATGTATCAGAAAATTTATTTTCTTTCTTTAGCATTGTATCTGCATTTGGAACTTGTTATTGGCATACTTGTAGGGAATAATAATAACTTTGTACACCCAAGTTGTTGCAATTATGGAGCCCTTTCTTCTTCAATGTTATTTACATGCTTTTTGTTCCTATTTTCTGTTTCTGCTTCTCCTTGTTTTCCTTTATCCAAAGCTTAGATTTTAGTTTGAGGTGCTTTTTCCAATTCATTGGTTTAGTTAATATTGTTAATGAAAAAGATTTGTCATTGACATATCTGGTGAGAACTATCTTGTTGCAACTATTTTCATTTGCTCTTGAGTTGCATGTGCTTTTGTTCCTTGTTAAGTCACTATTAGCTAGTTGATTATCTTACTTGTGTTAGATTACATTTGTAAAAGTTATCCTTTCTTTCTTAGTTGATAGTTTGAGAAAATAATGGAAGTATTGCACCTTCTTTATTCCATTCTTATATAGTTTTTGGGTTTTGAATTCCCTTTTGTAATAGCATGTTGTTGCAAGATCTCCTTGCGAGAGTTTTGGCAAGGAGGGGCCTATATGGAGACACTTGGCTTGCCATGCGAGAGAGACTACTATGGGTTTACGGAGAGGCTCTCAAGTCAAATTGTTGGCATCTAGTTGGAAAGATTCAGGTATAGCTTCTTTCATGGTTTGGTGCTAGAATTCTCAGTCAGCACTAAGTTCTTAATGAACTTATAGGTGATGCATCCAGAGTTTTGTTAGCATAGCTTAGTTTTTGTATTGATCAACTATTGGGATCGCTTAGTAGGAAGCACCAAAGTAGAGTTAAGAGCCTTTTATTCAAATAATTCTATTAGTTATGTGGAATCTATCATCTCAAAAGACATTGAAAATTTACCCTTTATTTATAATTCTTTCTTCAACTATGGAAGTAGATAGATTGAGTGATAATTTTTTTTTTTTTTTGCATTAAGAAGTTAAACATTGGCTGGTCAATTGCATGAACTTAAATAAGCTCCTTTTGTAATTTTGATGGGGCTTTCTAAGTTGTTACCAACATCCTCCGCTTGTCATGTTATTCATAGTTTGAGATATTTGAACAAATATTTGTTGTTGCAGGTTATACAGGATAGCTTATATTGTCAAGAAATTGAGAAATCACGAACACTTGAAAAGAACCTAATTCCACCACCTTTAGAACGTTTCCAGAAATATCTTCAACAACTGACTTTGGATGATGATTTAAATGACCCACCTTTAACGTTAACCATGGCAGTCAGTTTTTGCTTGAGAGACCAATATCACTATGCTCGTGTCTCAGGATTGCATGTACTTGAATGTTTCATGGATACAACTCTCTCTATTGTCAAGGCAGAGCAACTTCAAGATGCTAGTAATGTACGCATACTTGCTATTAATTTGAATTCAAATTGAGATGGCCATTTAATATCTCCAAATTTGAGTTGTTATTTTTAGAATTCTTACTTATTAATTATCATTCTCAGATTCTTATATTGTTTCCCCGAATTCGGCCCCTAGTAGCTGCCATGGGTTGGGATTTGTTGCCCAATAAAACAATGGCTAGAAGGAAGTTAATGCAACTTCTTTGGACAAGTAGCAAGTCACAAATATTTTGGCTGGAAGAATCTTCACTAGGCAGTAATCAGTTGGATGAGGTGGTTTTAAAGTTTGAGAATAATTTATTGGATAAAGGTTTGGTCTCAGAAAGGTCATGGTTTCTATATATGACTTCTATTTCCTTTTATGATTTTGACAGATATCTTGCATCCAATACTTGTGTAATTCACTATGTTACCAGCTTGATCTAGCCTCTTTTGTTGCTTGTGTCAATTCTGGTCAATCATGGGATTCAAGATCCTCATTACTATTGTCTGGAAAGCATCCAGTGGAGTTTAGTTCTCATGATACTCATCTCGAACCCTTTGTTGAAAACTTTGTGTTGGAAAGGCTTTCTGTTCAAAGTCCTCTTCGGGTAAGCCTCCTTTTTTATATTAGAGTTCTTTTGTAAACTGTGTTGAAAATGCTATTTTTTGCACCCCTTAAACAACAAACTATGTTCAAGGAGATTGCATCCTGATGTTGCTATCTTTTAGTTTCCATAAGATGTTCTATTTTGGCACTGGGTACTATCTTTTACTCTCACTGGTGTCTCTGCATTTTTGCCAAAATGAGGTCCATTGACATAATGGGATAGTTTGGATAATTTTGAGGTTAGGCTAATGTGGTTTATATTTAAAAAGCAAATTCTTTTCCTAACATCAAAATAATAAAACTCCTTAGATTTGCACGTTTTCAATTGGTAATTGGATATAGTTCTAGCTGTCAAGCTTTGTGGGTTCAGAATCATAAACAATCTGTTATGTCTCTGAGAGTAGGATCGAGTTATCGGGCGATTGAGCGGAAAATCAAATTCAACTCTCTTCTCTTTGTTGCGATTCTTTTGTCGACCTATTTTGAATAGAATTTCAGACTCATTCAAGGGAGACTGATACCTTAGAATTCGATAAGAGAGAACTCCAATCTCTTGTTTTTGATTAAACTCTGAACTACTCTTTTATTTAACTTCTGTCCTCTTAAATAAGGATCAGTCATGTTACAGATATAGAAGTCTTGTATCTGTCAAATTCCTAACTATGCTGGTCCTTCAAATAAGGATCAGTCTTATTGTAATAATAAAAGTCCTATGCTTCTAAACTTCCTACGGGATAAGAATAGGAAAATAACTATAGAAGTCCTATATCTTTAAACTACCTACGGAATAGGAAACAATAAACCGAAAATAAAGGCATCCACAACATTACCCCCGTCTCGCAAAAGAAGCTTGTCCTCAAGCGCAAATTTTGGATAAGTATGTCGGAATTGTTCCTTATCCTCCAGGTTCTTCATCAATTTCGGTAGTCACTTCCTCTGCAATATCACTCAGCTCTAACCAGAATAGTTTTGCGCATTGATGAGTCGTTGAATAAGGTTCATCACAATTATAACATAACCCCTTTGAACGACGTTCTGCCATCTCAGCTCTGCTTAACCGTCTGATAAAAGGAGTGTGTTGTGGGTTTGTTGAGGAACCCGTAGCTGCAGAGGTTATAGCATTTTTCTGGGCGTTTAATGGTTGTGAATTCGAGGATCCAAACTCCACTCGAGTAATCTGCCCTTGCCATCTTTCATTATTTCCAACATGTAACAGTTGTTGCTTCTGTTCAAAGGCTCGAGCAAGACTCATGGCTATGGCTAAATCTGTAGGCTTGTGTAATTGGACGTCTAGCCGAATGGAGACATCTAGGCCAGCCATGAATAAGCCCACATGTTGATCTACCCGAACAAATTCACTAGCCCTTGCTAATTTCTCTTGAAATTGTCGTTGATATAGCTCTATGCTTCCAGTTTGTCGCAAACTGACTAAGTCGCCTAACGGATTGCTCCCTTCTGGTGGCCTTGCGCTTGCTCCTGCCCTTGTTGGAGTAGATATTGGGCTTGGTCGCACCGTATTGCTGCAGGTCTCTCCATCCCCCATCGTGGTCTTGCTCAAATCAGAAACCAGATTTCTCATCTGATCGTGAAATTGTTGAGTTATGTGTTTTAAGTGATTCTCCAAACGGTCCTTCAAATCCAAAAATTTAGCCTCCACGATTGATTCCGTAACAGCCCTCTCTTCTTGTAGCAATGCCCGTATCTCATCACCCATGGTGTTTGGCTCTGATACCAAATTGTTATGTCTCTGAGAGTAGGATCGAGTTATCTGGCGATTGAGCGGAAAATCAAATTCAACTCTCTTCTCTTTGTTGCGATTCTTTTGTCGACCTATTTTGAATAGAATTTCAGACTCATTCAAGGGAGACTGATACCTTAGAATTCGATAAGAGAGAACTCCAATCTCTTGTTTTTGATTAAACTCTGAACTACTCTTTTATTTAACTTCTGTCCTCTTA
>JAOSBM010140076.1:0-15005 GCA_027568955.1 Erythroxylum tenue | reverse complement strand
CTGATCTTGTTTATGTTTTATTATCCTTATACCATATCATGTATGGATTGGCATGTTGATTTGGATTTGTTGCTTCCGCTGCAAATAATGATTTCTTAAAAGTTTTGAAATCTACCGTTTTTCCAAACAAAGCATGTTTTCTTTTCCGATCCAACAAGGACTCTATTGGAAATGGCAAGATCAACGATTTCCTATACTAGCCTTCCAGACTCGTTCTGGGGATATGCCATATAAATGACAACCTATCTTCTTAACTTTGCTCCATCCAAATCGATGCCTAAAATACCTAGGGAGTTGTGGACTGGCCGAGTGCCTTCATTGCGGCACTTAAGGACTTGGGGACGCCTAGCCCATGTTCTAAGGCCTGAATCCACAAAGATGGAATGAAGGTCAAAAGTATGTTTGTTTGTAAGATAACCTAAGGGTACTTAAAGGTATTATTTTTACAATCCTTAGGATAGGAAGGTATTTATGTCAACAAATGCAACCTTCCTAGAGGAAGAGTTTGCGAGAATTCACAAAGAAAGAAGTGAAGTAGTACTCAAAGAGTTAGCTACTTCATCCAAACAAAAAGTTGATTTGGATATAGGAGAATAAGATGTCGAAATAGATTTAAGAGTTGAATCAGTGGTAGGGTTATGAGACAACCAGATAGGTATCTAAGTCTAGGAGAAGGCATTATAGCCATCTCAGACCAAGAAGAAATGGATCCCATTATTTACACACAGGCTATTAATAATGTTGATGCAGAAAAATGGCTCAAGGCGATGGAATCGGAAATAGATTCCATGTATGCCAATGAAGTCTAGATCTTTGTAGATCTACCACCAGATGTAAAAGCCATAGGGTGTAAATGGATCTACAAAAGGCAAAGAGGATTAGATGGAAAGGTAGAGACCTTTATAGCTAGATTGGTAGCTAAAGGCTACACTCAAAAGGAGGGTACAGACTATGAGGAGACTTTTTCTCCAGTTGCCATGCTTAAGTCCATCATAATTATTAGCCATAGCAGCCTATTTCGATTATGAAATATAGAAAACGGACGTCAAGATTGCATTTCTAATGGGAATCTTGAGAAGATCATTTATATGGCCCATCCAAAAGGATTCATTGAGCCAGGTAATGAGCATAAGGTATGCAAATTGTAGAGGTCCATTTATGGACTTAAGCAAGCATTTAGGTCTTGGAACATTAGGTTTAATAAATCTATCAAAACTTATGGAGATGAGCCTTGTGTCTATAAAAGGATACAAGAAGGCAAGGTTACTTTCCTAATCCTATATGTCGATGACATTCTGCCCATTGTAATGTTATCTACGGTTAAGGGATGGATAAACGAACAGTTCTAAATGAAGGATTTAGGAGATGCTATCTATGTTTTAGGGATCAAACTTATAAGGAATTGTAAGAATAAACTGATAGCCTTGTCTCAGATATCCTACATTGAGAACATGCTCAATAAGTTTTCCATATAAGATTTCAAGAGGGGTTTCACACCTACTAGACATGGAATCAAACTTTCAAAGGAGCAAGCACCTAAGACCTAAGAGGAGGTTGAACGCATGCATAAAATTCCATATGCTTCGAAAGTTGGAAGTTTAATGTATGCTATGCTTTGCACTAGACCGGATATATATTACGTAGTGGGACTGGTAAGTAGATTCCAATCTAATCCAGGAATGGAACGTTAGACTACGGTGAAGTGCATACTAAAGTATCTTTGTAGGACGAAGAACTTAATGCTTGTTTACTCTGGAAGCAACCTTCTTCTGACAAGATATATAGATTCTTATTTCCAATCATATGTGGATTCAAGGAAATCAAATTCTGGTTCTATATTTGTTTTAGGAGGTGGAGCCATAGTCTGGAGGAGTATCAAGCAATCTTATGTTGTTGATTCAACTATAAAGGCTGAACATATTTCTATTTGTGAACCAACAAAAGAAGCAGTCTAGCTCTACAAGTTCCTAAATGATTTAAAGGTGGTTCCTGAGGTAAAAAAGGCTATTACACTTTAATATGATAATAGTAGGGTAATGGCTAATTCTAAAGAACCTCGAAACCATAAAGCTGCCAAATACATTCAGAGAAAGTATCATCTCATAAGGGAGATAATACAACATGGTGTGGTGAATGTGGTAAAGATTCCCACAGAGCAAAACCTTGTTGATCCATTTACGAAGACGCTGTATCAAAAGAGTTTTGAGGGTCACATAGCAGGGATGGGAAAGAGGGATATGTCAAACTTGCTTTAGGGTAAGTAGGAGATTGTTGGAGTTATGTAAATATAATGCCTTGGAGAGCAACTGTATTTACTTATAACTTAATTTTCTTTCAATTACTTTTGTAATGAAAATATTTATTATTAATAAAACAAAAGAGTTTAGTTTGTATGAGCATTATATATCTAGTTATAAGGTACAGAGATTCTTTTGTAAGTAATATACACATGCATAGAGATGAATGGGAAACATGTATATTATAAGAATCTAAAATAATGGATTCATAGTTGAACAATCAAGTTGGTAGCTTGATTATGGTTTAGACTGTAGTGTTGCGATTTATCTCCATGTAAGTAAAAGAGTTTACTTCAAGGGAATGATGAGTTTCGTATCATGATAGTAGTTGACTATTGATAATGGCACTATTAAATGAATCTAGAATCAAGTATGTTTTCAAGAATAAAATAGGCCTTTACTTTAATCTTAAAACATACAAGGTAAGCTTCATTTATTATGGACCACAATCTTGATGAGTGGTGAACTCATATGTGCTTCATTATAATTCTTATATGATCGGAATGGATTTTAACAGAGTATCAATCCAGTGTCTCCATGTTGGAATTACTAATTGAAACATGTATCAGGGAACATTCATTCAAATAATGAGTTTATAGTGATATCATCACTTCTAGATGTTTTATGGAGATTGGTGATTAAAATGGCGCTAGTAGTTTGATGGACTAGCTACCCATCAAGTCTTAACACCAAGATGAGATCTTGTGTGTTAATCACCATATAGAGTAAAATAGGAGATATAGAAGAAAAAACCAACATAAGGTCAAAATGTTAATTTTATCCTTTATTGTGCGAATGGCTATAATATGGTTCATATTAGAGTTTGCAATTGGACATCTTATTTGAAACATGTGTTCTCAAAATATTTAGTAATTCAAGAGTTCAATCTTTAATGGAATAACATTTAGTTAATAAGCTGGAATTAATTCTAATGAGATTAAATTAATTCCGGGCTTATTAGAGCTTGAATTATATAAGTCCAATTATATGTCCCATTTGGCTTCTAGAAAGGTTATCAAGCAAAGTAAAAAATACAAATAGAGGTTTTAAAGCCTATGATTGAATGTTGGGCTTACTTTAATTAATTGTTAATTATAAGCCCATATGAACATTTAGAAATGGGCTAGGCTTTGGTTTAATGGGCTAAATGTGCAGCTACATTTAAGATGGTTTTTAATATGCTTTATCATCATTAAATGGAGTAATAACCTTATCATTAAATGGTTTAATGGTGGTCTTTTAATGATAGCATGTAACCTATTAGCATTCATTAGATTAAAGCAGAAAGAGGTGCATTTGATGGACCATCTTCCTTCTTTCATCAAAAAACTGAAATTGATTTGCATTTTTAGGTTAATGGTCTTTTCATATAGCCATCTTAAAATAAATGAGAAGAGTCTCATTTATTGGCTTCTTTATGATTGATTAAGGAAGGAAGTGATGCATTGGATGCACTTCACTCCTTCCTTTGAAACTTAACCAAAATTGAGAGAAGAAAAGAAAAGGTTGAATTTTTATCTCTCTCTCTCTCTCCTACCTTGCATGTGTGAGCCGAAAATTTCATGAGAGGTGTCTCATCTTTGGCTTATTTCTTTTTAGGGAAAATCTCTTCAAGTTTTCTTCTCCTTTCCCACCAAAGGATCTTGTTAACCAAGTTGTCCAAAAAGAATAAGTGGTAGATCGGATTGCTCAAGAATACAATATCGAGAAGAGGATACAATAACGAGAAGAGGATACATCACCTAGGAGAGGATACATTGCCGAGGATAGGATAACACAGCGAGGAGTTAAAGCCGTAACGAAGGAGTCGATAATAATTTTCATCTTGTGCTTATACAAATGTTTTTCCTTATGCCGCCTCATGTATGGCTATGTATATTGATTTGGTTATATTGCTTCCACTGCAATTTTGATTTCTAAAAAGTTTTGAAATCTACCGTTTTATCCAAATCATGCATGCTTTATTTTTCCGATCCAACAACAAGAAAAATATAAACAAAAATTAATCAAAGTTGTTGTTGTGTATGCACCATGCAAGCCCACGCAACGTGTTTTATGGAATTATATGAAGGCAAGAGCGTACTGGAAGAATGAAGCAAAACGATAGTAGATGAAGGAGCAAAATGCAGCACAGAAGCAAGGAGCAACAAGGAAGAATGGCATAGCAGCTGGGAAACGCTGACGTTGTGCATGAATGCAAACGTTTTCAGTGGAAGCAGCAGAGGTTTTAATAAGTGAATAGTGAATTGGACCAGCTTATTAAATTGTCACATCAAGAGCACAGTAGGGGAGTGAGCAGTAAGTTAGGCAGAAACAAAAGGAGGCGTAGTGAGGAGGACTTGTAAGGGGTTTTGGTTGAGGATAATTTTCATAGGGCTGAAGCATTTTTTTAAGAGACCCATGGAGGGCTAGACATCTAACACTGGTTCAGAGGTGACATCAACACTAATGACCCGGGTTAAGTGTTTTTCTTTGTTTTAGTTGTTTCTTTCTCTCATTAGGAATTGATTATGTTATCTTGTGTTGATTTAATTGGGTATTGTGAAAAAATGATTTTAATGCGTTTATTGAATCGTTTATTTGCAAACTCATTGCTAGAATTTCGATATAATTGAGAATTGTTATGTTGAAATTCGTATGTAGCGACTAGTGATTTATAATCATTAGTGATAACATGACCTACGTTAAATGACGAATCGTATGTGGTTATTGCCATAATTAATCAGTTTTCCTAATTCGTAATGCTACTACCTAATTTAATCTAGAGATCATATCCTAGGTTATTCAACAGCTAGGATTAATTAATGATCGTATCTTGATTAAATACTACATAAGGGAAAACTCGGGTTAATTATCAACCCACGATTAATAGTTGTTAGGAGAGGTTTAAGAACAATAAATTAACGAAATATGTTTAATTAGGGTGCAGGTCGAGATTGAACCAAAAACCCCCTCCCCTATTAAACCTAAACACCACTTACTTTTACTTCAAAAACTTTATACAAACTCTCTGTGGGATCGACCGAGACTCACCACTGTTATTGTAGTAATCTAGTTATTTTATTTTGACTAGCGTTACGATGCATTGTCAATTTTGGCATCGTTGTCAGGGAGTGCAGTGTTTTTGCTTTTGTTTTTTAATTGGTGTTTTTGTATATATTTCTTTTTAATTAGTTTCTTTTCAGTTATTTCTTGATCTTTTCACTTTTTATTTGATTTTTAAGTGACAAAAAAATTTGACTTGGATAGAAGTAATTTCTTTTGTAAATCTTATTCTCAATCCTATAATTAAGGTTGGACTGATCAACCTAACTTTGGTTATGGGTGGGATAACCATCAGAATTATTTCTATGATAGTTTTCAGGACACACAACAATTCCCGTGTGGACCAGAAGCTTCTTTTCACAACTCAAATACTTCTCTGGAAGAATTGATAAATGTTGTGATTGCTAACAATCTCCAATTTTAACAGAGCCTACAATAGCTGTTGCAACAGTTCCAGAAAGAAATGAGGCATATAACATCTAAAAACTAGAACGTGGCAAGCCAAATTAATGAGATGGCAACGAGGATCGACTACCTATAATCACAAATGGAAGAGGAGCAACCATATGAAATCGAAGTATACCTAATGGATGTTAGTGCAGAAACCTTACAGAGTGATAAAGATCTTGAGAATTTTGAAAGCAATACTCAAGGAATTGCATGTGAAGAAGAATTTGAGGAGGAGCTTGAACCAAAAAAGACATATCATTTATCTCGGAGGTCAGTACTGAGTTTGTGATTATTTTTTAGACTAACTCTTCACCTTTATATAGCATATTAGAGGAATTAAAAGAGCAACAAAAAGGAAAAGAGACCATTGAGTCCAGAGAGTATGGACTCAGTCAAGATTGAAAGTCAGAGGATAGGGAAGATGCTGAATATGAAGAATCATCAACTGAATCCCTATCTTGAAGAACCTCATGTGGAGAAGCCACATGTGACACCTGAAGATCACAATTTTGTCACGTAAGGAGGAAACATGAAGTCGAGATACTAGAAAAAAGCAAGTGACAATAAGACCCCGTTTAGCTATATTAACTAAGCATCGCACAAAAATGACATACACTATTGACTCATTCCAAATTAGTAATCAAGTCCACCCCATCCTCTGAGCTTCCAAATGTGAGATAGAATGAGTAAAATTGGTATGGATATTGCATGACTGTTAATTGGATTTTTTTGTGGATTTTTCATGAAGGTTGAAAGGAAAGTCACAAAATTTTACATGAAAAGAGAAATGAAAAGGAAGAAAAGAGGTGACAAGTGTCACCACCTAACAGTAGTGTTAATCACGGTTGTGACAAAACTTATCACCATCGTGATAAGTGCCCTCGTATAGTGACTTAGCTTGTCAACCATGTGACTACTCCCTTGAATTCACTTAATCCTTATACGTGTAGGTTAATGGTGTAACAACCCTATAACCCTAAATCTAGACTCGTGTTATAAATGGAAAAGGAATGAGAGGTAAAGGGGGACCGAGGAGTCGACTCACACATCTTTCATTCACTCTTCACATAACACCAGACACTCATTTGGTTAGGGGAAAAGAAGATAAAGAGGAAGAAGAGAGAGATAGAGAAGAGAAATAGAGTGAGTCAATGAAGAAGACAGAAACACAAAAGAGAGGTGGAAGCTAGGGATAGAGGCCGAAAGTGAGAGCTGGAACTGAATCTATTGAACTTAAGTAACCATTCAGATGGGTGAGAACAAGTTGAAGCAGAAGGCAAGAGCTAATGTAGGAAGCGTGAGAAAGCAAGAGACCAACCGCAGTCCCTCATTCGATCCATGTTTGCTCATTCTATTTTTCATTTGTTGCTTAGTTTCTTTTTTATTTACTAAACTTATTACTTATTAGCTTAACCAACTATTATTTGTTTTCTTTTCATAGTTAATTTAGTATTCACTATTTTATTGCTTTAATACTTCTGTTGATAGTAATATAGGACTGAAGTGTATGGACATGATGAACTTTGTTTGTGCTATGATGGGCTGGTCTCTTTTTCTTGAGGATTAATGTAGCTATTTTAGTCAAATATGCATGATTAAGGAATCTTGTTGTTGTCTTATGTTTGATATAGTTTATAAATTGAATGGATGTAATAGCATGACAAAACTTTGCATCATTTTATTATTAAATGAAAGACCAAGAGGAGAAGTTTAATATGGAACTAGAAACTATATATTTTTAGTTTATAAATTTAAAATATATTAAATTAAGTGGTAATTACAGGTTTCATAATTAATTCAGATAATAACTTGTCGAATGAGAAAGCTAGATTTATTCTATTATTTGATCTTAGAATCTGACTGTAATTTTAGTAAGACAATTAACCAATCATTTCCCATAATTATGCATAAGAGATTAAATTAGTGAAATTAATTCTCAAGAGTTTTCCACTTCGATTTCTACTCGTTTTTGCTTCCGGTCAATTTAGTTTACTTTTCAATTTAATTGTATGATTTTTCTTTTAAACCTTTACTTAATAATCGGGATAGAATGTTTAGGATTGCATCTATATCTATTTTTATTTTTTGTTCAGAATTACTTTAAGTTAACCAATTTCACCTATGTGGGAGACGACCTTGGGTAATCACTACAACTACCTCGTATACTTACAGGTATGATGGCTTAGGTAATTTTTAAAATTTTTTAGGCGTAACAGTTTTCTCGATAGGTTCCAATTTGAGGATTGCCCTTGGAACTAATTCTACCTCTGAAAGTTCTGATATTATCGTTAGGATTGCACTAGTGAACTGTTATTCGTCTAAGAGAAATTGGGTGGTTTCTCTAACTAGGGTTATAGGTGTTCAAATATGGATCATTTCACACCCTCTATTGTAAACCATTAGGTGAGCTTGCTTGTTCTTCCTCAATTGTAAAAGATTCAAAGGAATACGAACAACATTAGTTCCATGATCAAAAGTTCCACATATACCACATACCTTATGATTTGAAGCATCTTGGGATTGTCCTATGGTTAGCATATTTGCATGGTTTGTTAGCTCAGCCGATTGCATAGTCATTTCTTGGTTCGAGTTCACTTCATGAACTCTAGCTCTTCTCCCCTCATGCTTTATTGTTGAGAATTGGCCCCCAATATTTTAATGATTTCATATGTCTCTTAGATAGTCTTCTCTACCACAGCTCCTCTTGCTGCATTGCCTAATGTGTATTGACACTATTGCGTTAATCTATCATAGAAGAATTGGTTTTACATGTGAAGTGGAAAATGATGTTGTGGACAATGTATTAGTAAGAGTTTAAAGCATTCCCACCCCTCATTGAATGGCTCTCCCTTTATCTGAGTGAAGGTAGCTATGTTCATTTGCAACTTAGAGGTCTTTTAATAGGAATAGAATCTTCCCATAGATTTATTGTACACCTCTTGCCATGAAGTCAATGATTTGAACATAAGGTTTATCAACCATACTTTTGGCCGATCTTTCAATGTATATGGGAAGCATCTCATTATGAGCTGATCTTCATTTAAGCAATCCAAAGGAAATGTACGGAGAGTTGTATATAATTATCAAATAAAGATGAAAGGTTATCATTGGGAACCACATAGAAAGATGGCAGTATATTGTAATGGATGCTCTTCAATTCATAAATTCTAGCTACCTCTCTCAAGGGTATGCACAAAGTGGCAATACCAATCACTAGTATGGCGTACTCTTTCATTACTATTTGTGTTTCACCCATATCTTAATCTTCAGGCTTGGGTTCCTCTAGATTGTCTCCAAAGTCCCTTTGAGATCATCCTATCTAATGTACATTATCAATAAAGGGTACGAGTTTACTTTCCCCAGACCTCCTTCCTCGCATAAACAAAATAAAGATAGCACTGAGTTAGTAACAAAACTACTAAAACAATTCAATGAGATAACACGAGAAAAAATTATTCATGAAAATACAAAGTGATAAAAATTAATTTAATCGTAAGCACTAAATACTTCCCTGGAAATGACACCAAAAACTTATTGTACCAAAACAAGTTCTAAAACTTGGACGATCCTACTCGCAAGTACATGCGATAATTGTAGTTGAATACCCAGGCTCGTCTTTTTAAAGAGATGTAATTGGTTCACTCAAATTAACTTTGAATTAAAATAAAAACTAATGCAATCCTAAATACTCTATCTTGATTTGTCAAGTAAAAGGCTTTAAAGAAAATTAAGAAATTAAATTGAAACGTAAACTAGTTTAACTGAAAGCATAAATGATTTGATCAATCAGTGTGGAAAATCATAAGAAATTATCTTCACTAATTTAATCTTCGATGTATGACCAAGAGGAATTAAATAGATAATTGTCATGCTAAAATTACGAATTGTGTTCTAAAATCAATTCAAATAATAAACTAAATCTAAATTTCGTATTTGACAAGTTTATCATCCAAATCAATTATGAAAGCCCAAATAATAATTAATGATATGTTTTGAAATGTTCATTCATTTGATATACTTCACTTAGTGATTAATGCCTTAGAAATGATTAGGATACTTACTTTAGCTCATATTTCATCTTAGGTACTTTTTGAAAGTAAAGAACCTAAAGTGACCAGAAAGCTTGTCATTGATGCCATCCTCTCAATTTCCATATTATATTGATTCATGGAGCATAAAAAAGAAAAGGATTAAAAGAAGAAGAGGCAAGAGAGAATGTCAAATGAAGAAACAAAATAAGGAGAAGTCTCACAACCGAACATTGGATTGCATGGGGCGTGAACATCTCTCACGGCCATGAGAGATCTCCCAAAGCTGTGAGAGGGCCTTGCATGGCCGTGAGAGGTATGCACAACCATTTAATGACCTTGCATGGCCGTGAATTTTCACACCTAATAATTAATTGGAGAAATCTAGGTGTCATAAGCAGGTGTCACTCAGTTTTAAACCTAAATTTTACTACATAAAGACAAGGGAGTGATGGCAGAAATACATTCGGGAGATAAACCTAGCCGACAATACTCTTCTCTTATTTTTCTCTTCAGTTATTCTTCGCTCCTCAACAATGACAATGGCGATGGAGAGGGTGGCCAATTGTGAGAGCTTGAAGATGAAAATGGAAGGCTAACTTTCATAACACCGATTCAGAGGTGCAATCAAGGCCGAGAAGCACATTAAGCAGATTGTTGTTGTGTATCGTTTTCCTTACCTCTTTTCGAATTGTTTAGGTTATCTTGCATGGATTGATTGGGTATTGTATGAGAATGATTTTTAATGCTCTATTGAATAGATTTTCATGAAAATCCATAGCTAGAACTTGAATGCAATATGTAATTGTCGTGTTAAAGGTCGTACGTGGTAACTAACAGTATTAAATCATTAGAGATAACATAGCATAAGTTAAATAATCTGAGCTTGTGTGATTGTTATTTAGATTGGTCTACTTTTCTCACCTGTAATGTGGATGTCCGGATAAACTGAAAGAGCTTATTCTAGGTTTCTCAATAGTTAGGGTTAATTAATGAGCTCTTATTGATTAACTATGATCTAAGGAAAAACTGGAATTAACAGAGCTTATTATTAGTTCACGATCAATAGTCTTAAGAGAGGTGTAAAGACGATAATTCAACGACATCTACCAAATTGTGCTTAGGCCGAGATTAAACTAAAGAACCACAAATTCAACTCATTCATCAACTTTATTACTTTTCTGTTGCTTAATTTGATTTATTTTTATAGATTTAATTTTACTTTGTCTTCTAATTTGCTTCAAACCGAAAACCCCCTATTTTCCTAATACAGATAATTTAGGAAAGTAATTAGAATTAATCTCTATGGAATTGACCTAGACTTACCACTAACTATAGTTTAGTCAAGTTATTTTGGCAGTGTTACGACACGGGACCAATTTTGGTGTCATTGTAAGGGATTAATATCCTTTTCTTTCCTGAATTTATTTGTTTTATTTTAATTTTATTCATGGTTATTTTATTTTCTTGTTTGGTTAGTTTCAGTGCATGACATGATCTTCTCACACTGGTGAACTAAAATTTGATCCAAAACTTGAAAGAACGTTACACAGAGGGAGAAGACAAGTTGTACAAATTTTTGAGGATCCATCGTCATCTGACAAAAAACTTGACTTTTCACCTACGAACTTAAATGACTTTAGATTTACTTTCTGATTCTTCTAGTGATTCCATTTTTGATACTGCTTCCAATATAGCTGAACAAAATAATGATCGTACACTCAAATAATTGGCTACTCCTTATTTTAATCATCAATCGTTAGCCATTGATTTTCCTACTATTGATGTTGCTTTTGAGCTTAAATATGGTTTAATTAATCTTTTGCCTACTTTTCGTGGTATGCCAAGTGAAGATCCTCACAAGAATCTTAAGGGGTTCCACGTGGTTTGTTCTAGCATGAAGCTAGCTGGGGTGCAACAAGAGCATATTAAGTTGAGAGCATTCCCATTCTTATTGGGAGACACGTGCTAAGGATTGGATATATTACTTGCCCTCTGGATCAACTACCACTTGGAATGATATGCAAAGACTTTTTCTAGAAAAATACTTTCCTGCGTCTCAAGCTACAAATATTCAGAAGGAGATCTGTACATTTCAACAACATCATGGTGAAAAACATTACATAAGTATTGGGCACATTTCAAGAGGTAGTGTGCTAGCTTCCCATATCATCAAATCAGTGAGCAACTCTTGATACAATATTTTTATAGGGGACCTCTGCCACAAGAAAGAAATATGGTAGATTCAGCAAGCGAAGGAGCACTGGTGGACAAGACACTTATTGAAGCTAGAAATCTCATTTCCAATATGGTTGCTAACTCCTAACAATTCAGTATTCGAGAGGGCCCCTACCTATTGAAGGTTAATGAAGCTAGTACTTCTACATTAGAGCAACAAATAGTTGGTCTGACATCTTTGGCTAGGAAAATGCTGCAGTGGTGCTTAACAAGCCAAGGTATGTGGAATTTGCATAATGGCAGGACATCCCACTAATATATATCCATCTTTGTAGGATACATCTACAGAACAAGTGAATGCTTTTGGAAGCTTTCCGGGTCAACCACAAAGGAATCCTAGCTACCTATATGCACAAAACTTAGGATGGAAGAATCCTCCATTCAACACCTATAGTTAGCAAGGACAACAACAAGGTTCCTATCAACAACCATATCAAAGACAAGCTCAACCATTTAGTTTACTGGATGAAATGATGAAAACTGTAACATCCCTTATACGGAAGCCTACAACCATCCACATACATGGCACTTAAAATCCCTATACTTACATTTAGGGTATATAATTCTATTCAATGTTGTACATGTACATATTACAAAATTTCATATCGTTTAACATTATCATTGAAAAGTAGTATTACATCTTTACATTAACATTATTATCCAAAAAGAAAATATACAATTTCCTTTATTACATATACAACTAAATTCCCCCATACCGAACCTTTGCTCGCCCTCGAGCAACATATCAAACCATTAACTCAATCAATTCATCCTTCAGAAATTAAGTGCACACAATCCATCAACTTAGCTAGCAAGATTCAATTTGCAACACATATCGTAATTGCTTTTCACCAATGCAAATAAGCACAGTCAAAATAATGCATCTTTGTTCAAAACCAAACATGAAATCAAAGTGAATTCTTCTCGTGGATTTCGCTCTTACACTCAAGTGTTTACGGGTCAGGTGTTTCTCTCAAATCTCACTCTATCATGTTGCACTACCATAGGCTTGCAATTTCACTAATTCAAATTCATTCAGATCACATGGGCTCTTAGATCATAAGGACTTTATCATGGGTTGTAATGGGGCTAGGTTCACAGGTGAGGTAAAAACATAGGAAAAGGGTTCGTCACAAGTTTTCACAAAGCATTAAGTAAAAGGGATAAGCAAACTAAAATTATGAGATAAACTTGAATGAAAAGGACTACAACTACTCATACTAACTCAAGCCACTATGCTTTATTCTTTCTTTTTCTGATTTTTTTCTTTTTCTTTTTTTTTTCTTTTTTTTTCTGTTTTTTTCTTTTTCCTTTCTTTTTATTTTTCTTTTCGAATATGCTAGGAACAAGGGGTAGCAATAAAAATAAGATAAAATAATAACAATTGAGTAGAAGCACCTAAAAATATCTCAGAACACAATAGATGACAAAAGTCCCAATTTACTTAATGTTTCATTCAACTTGCGATAGGGTAAGGCTAACGGGTTTTTTTGGTTTTAATGTGAGGTGATTAATTCAAGAACAAGGATAAGGCTCAAAAGTGTTTGCAAAGGGCAATTGAATAGGTGGGTCAATTTTAGGCTAATGGCGTAAAAACAAAGAAGGCCTTAATCACTTCTATAGCCCATGTGATCAAACAAACTCAAACCAGTTCCATGTAAGTTCTAAAGGCAACATGAATAGAGGAGCATCACTCAATTCAAACAAATAATATGACATATAGATGACGTTATTCAGGCTCAAGTTCGTTCACAGGTTTTATTCAAGAATTCACCTTAATTTCATAATTTACCTCATCACTCAAATGTCAAAATTTTGACCAAGCCTATAAGATCAACTATTGCAATCAATCAACATGTTCCATCTTAAAACTTACTTAGCCCAAATTAATTTCATGCATATACGCAATCTCATCCAAACTACTATGACAAAGCTTCATAGCTTGACATGCAAAGCCATACGCAAAAAGCAATAAAACCGCACACAACCAAGAATATTCACACAAAAACTGAAACTTTTGCACATCAGAAATCCAATTCTCTCCCCCACACCTAAACCAACATTGTCCTCAATGTTAAAGAAGCGTAAAAAACTAAAGGAAAAATTTAAAGAAAGCTTCTCTATTATGGAAGTGCCGAAATCAAAGAGTCGCAAATTTGTGGTGGAGGAAAGTCAGCCTCAAATTAGATGGGCGTGGAAAGCCTTCGGGAGTGACTTTTCGTCCTGGGAATTGTTCCAGAAATAACAGAAATAACAGAAGGGAGGTTGACTTGAATAGTGATGGAGGAAGGGCTGCCGTGGGGTATAATAAATTGTCTGAGTAGAGTGTAGGGGTTATAGGATCAAAGTCGGTGGAGAATGGGAGAGGGAATTTTCTTGAATATGGAAGAACAAGCTGGAATTTGTGGACTGAAGGAGAGTGAGGTGGATTATCGGCAGTGGAAAGATGGACACGAAGTGGGTTAGGTTGAAAACAAATGGGGATAATGTGGGTTGTGGGACAAAATTAGGGATTTGCGTGGTTGGGGAACAATTGTGACAAATTAAGGGAATGAGTGTTGTGAAATCAATTGGGTAAGATGGGAATCGATGGGGGTTGAAGGAAGGAAGAAGGAATGATTATGCAAAACAAATAAAGGGGGAAAGAAAATCTGAGGAAAAATTTAGGGGGAAAAATTAGGGGGGGTGGGGGCGGTAAATAAAAGCCAATTTTTGTTTTTTAATTAATTGGTTTTAAGTTTTGTTTTTTAAAATTAAAATGAAAAGATCAAAATTAAAATTGCAGAATAGAAAATATTAAATTAAATTCCTAATTAAACTAAATTAAACCTAATCATAAAAGAAAATTGCTTAAAAACACATAAAAAAAAGGATACGAATGGGGTGCCTCCCATTAAGCGCTTATCAAAGGTCATAAGCTGGACCCTTGGCATATGTACATCATCCA
>JAOSBM010140056.1:0-15009 GCA_027568955.1 Erythroxylum tenue | reverse complement strand
AAAATGAAAATAAAATTTTTGGTCATTCTCAAATTTTGGACTTAATTGCAAATTTGGGAAAAGTTTGGAGGGTATAACGGTAATTTCACATAACTAAGGGCAAATTGTTAAATTCATCTTGTTTGGTCAAAGAAGAGTCAAATTCTTGACTCTTCTACATGTGGTGACCGTGCAACCCATTAAATGGGCTTTAAAACATAAAGAAAGAAGAAGAAAGGAGACGAGGGGAGAAGAAGAGGATTTTCGGCCATCCAAAAATTTCACCTTTTTTTTGACTTTTCAACCCAAACAAAAGTGTTCTAAGCTAATTTGGGGTCAAGGAACTCAAATATATCATTAGATTTGAGTAATTCTCAAGGAATTTGAAGATATCACAAAAGGAAAGTTTAGGTAAATTTTGTCTCATCTCTCTCTCTACATTAAGATTTTGAGTTTAGTGTTAAGATTTTGTCTAATGTGATGGTGTTTAAATATGGAATTTATGTTTAAGTAGTATTTTCATCGTATGTTGTTTTTATGTGTAAAGGCTCGAGAGCTGTGGATCGAGGAGCTCGTACTGAGGATTGTTGAGGTTAAGAGAGGGTATACCTTCCTTTGAGGTGAGTTGGGAAATCATATTTCTCATATGGGATTAGATCACTCTAAGACATGTATGATGACTTGTATGGAATTTTGGACCTAAGTAATGCATAGTATAATTTAATCTCCAATAGATGCTCATAGATTTGTGTATTAAATAAACAACTTTGTTTGGAATAACTCTTTGCTATTGGAAAGCAACTGATGTTTTATTTCGCATTTTTTAGAAACGACATTGTTTTCAACAAACCTGCATTCGAAGTGTAAAAGAAAAATGTTTTATTTTTTGAAACTATGTTTTTGAACAACTTTGCACTTAGAGTGCAAAAGACGACTTTTATGGCATGACATAATGTTTTCAAACTTACTTATGTACAAATGAGTCATATATGCTAAGTGTATGTTTTCTCTGTTGGCTTAGAGCCACAGTAAGGCTTCATTTTTATCAGTTGGATCGATAAATAAAGGCATAGTGCCTTACTTGATTTTTGTACTTAATTACTGTATATGACTTGTTTTGTGATTGGTGAGGAAACGATTGGCCAATCGTGTGCTGGGCACACCTGATTATGATTAAGCGAACCCCGTACCCTTGACGCTGGTACATGAAAGTCGAGTCGTCGTATTGACTCCTTTCTACGGGACTCGTGGGTGATTCCACACCTAGGGCCTGGACACCGACGAGGTCATCACCTAGGGTCATGACGCTCTTATCGATTGTATTCCGGCCTCACCACGGATGAAAGTCGAGCTAACCCCGAATATCGGTGGGTGTGCACGTTAGTTTGGCCGACTAATGGTGTCACACATGATTGTTTCGGCTTATCTTAATATTGGTTTTTCTATCGAGATTTGATTGATACATATGATGTTTTCATACTTTTGTGTATTTGAACTGGTACTTATGTTCACCGGATGAGTGAGTTAACAAGCTAGGCCTATAGTTCCTAATCCAGTATACATTGAGTCATACACTGGGCTTATGTGTTTTCTGTGTGCTATATATATTCACTTCGTAGGTTATCTGCGCTGTCTTGGAATGAATCAATTCTATTTGTGATATATGCTTCTCTTGCTCACGGAGTACCTAGTGTACTCACCCCCTCCGCTTTCCAACCATGCAGGTTAGTTTAGTGAGCTCGAAGCTCTGTGAGGACCGTGCGGCTTTTTGACCTTTTCGGGGTATTTCTGCACGTGGGTAGTCTCCTGTTTGTATCATGCAGGTTAGTTTAGTGTATTCTCCAACACCTTAGCATCCTGCACGCCTTTAAACACCCTAGTTCACGTACCTTCACAAATGAAAGTTGTGGTGTGGAGCTTTCATCCATATCGACATCTAACGTTACAACAACACGTCTCAACATAGTGATCGAGAGCTGGGCCTCCTCTTGTGCCTTCAACAAATCCACCATCTGTTGTTGCGACTATTGGATTCCCACCTCCAACATCTCGAATCGAGTATTATGAGATGTGACCTGTTCCTCCCCTTGAGGAATTGGCCCAATGAGTGCCTCTACCCTTATCACTCTTTCTATCAAGTTGCCTACTGCCATCCCGAAATTTGTCTCTGATACTAGTTGATACAAAGGTCACCTTGGGACTCAAACTTTTACCGAAGTTGATCGCCAACACCCTTTGTACGATAGTCTCACTTAGGTCCACTTAAGCAAGACTTCAGTATTCAATGACCCTTGAAGTGTTTACCTCGCACACTCGAAGAAACAATGCTATGGAAGCAATAAGAAAATAAAGGCAACAAGGAAACAAGAGATATATGGTAAAACGAACCTTTATATTACTTTCCCTTAAAAGAATGCAAGGAATGCTCACTTTTATTGAATGAGGAGCGCAAAACTCAAATGAGCTATATATAGGCACTCTAACTTGGAAGCCAAGTTACATTCAAAATCCCACTTAAACTGAACTGCCTAGGATCGTGCTAAAATCACACATATCTCTATCAGATTATATCATGTGGACCAATTGGATGACAACCCCATCCAAATAGGACTCTAACTGATAAGATATAATCTACAAGATAACAAAAAGATAAAGTTTACATTCAAATAGGAAACTAGCATCCTTATCCTCGAAGATCTCCACTTTCTTTAGATATTAAGTCCACTGCAACTCTAACTCCTAGTTGTCGCCACATCATCTAAGACCTCCCCACAATCTCTATCCACTGATGATGTAGTGTGATCTTGTCGAAGCCCACATAACACACTGGCTTGATCAAATGCTTCCTACAACAAGTCCTCTAGTCGTGGTCCATTCATCTGAGCATGGGCCAAGTCCTTAGTCCATCAAGTTCTTGACCTAGGTCGAGTCAATCTCTACAAGGTCCAAGACTCAAACAAAATTCGTACCAAGTCCGATCCCACTTGCCCATGTTTGCGTTAGTATTTTTGCATGCCTCCCTCATGCATGTAATCCAGCTAACCTTCCTCATAAGGCACATCGTGAAGGTCTGAGAAGTGCTCTAAAGTTATGGTTCTAACACAAGGCTATAAGCTATGAATTCTTACCTAATACTATGAAATACATAACCCATTAATAGAAAATTACCCGTTATTCATGCCTTACTAACTTCGTAGTTATTGAAAACACTTAACACCCCCCTCCCATACACACAAACTATATATAATTGCATGTTTAAATATATATATTAGAAATAAAAAATATAAACATGTAAATTTTATAAAGATAAACAAGGAGATGATAGCCATATCGTATGCTTACTATGTCTACTTCTTGTTTGTTCACTGTACAAGCATCTAAAATACAATGGGTTTAAAATATTCACTAAGAAATGAAGGAAGAAGATTTTATATACTATTGGATGAGAGGAGTTATTTAAAGCTTCTCATGGAATTTTTGGAAAAAGAAAATTACTTTATTGCTCTAAAAATTATGAGTTAGAATAATGGACACGGTTTGGTATGAAAATGTGTAGCAATCAATGTCCTTTACTTTATCCGTTCAAAATTTCTAATAAGAAATTGTTCAACCACAAGATTATGTAGTTTATTATGTCCAATAAAAAATTAAACAAATACAGTTTCATATATAGGCATGTGAAAATATGTGTCCTCTATATTGTACCTTGTAATTTTCTAATAAGAATATGAGTGTGTACTCAACCATGTTAAATAAAATCTTTAATAAACACACTTTGGTATATGTTTATACACCATTCTATGCCATTTATATTCACACATTAGAAAATATAAGAAGAACATGTTTAACGATATAAACATATAGTTAATTGTGTATAATAAAAACCTTTACTAAATATTGGTTTATACATGGCATGTACAAAATCATGTCTCTTTAAATTGATGCTTCAAAAAGTATAAGAAGTAAATATTTGATCAAAGGGACATGCAGTTTATTGTATCTAATAAAGCCTTAACTTAACCCGATATGTACACTAATATGTACGAACTTACGTCCTTTTAAATTGTCCTTTCAAAAATTCTTACAAGAATACTATATGGGCATGTACTTAATTGTGTTGTTAGTTACTTTAAATATTTCTGGGTAAGTTTTCACATACATGTGGTGTACGATGTACTTATTTATAGTGTAGTTTCAATTATAACAAAGTATTCTTTGTCCGTAGACATTTTTATTCCCATTTTAAAGTGTAGATATTACTTATTAATAATGAATGGTGGTATTTTTTTACCTAAACATGAGGAATGATTTTCTCTTTACACAGTCATTATATTCCCATTTAATTGTGTAGGTGTTACTTATTTGTAATGAATGATGGTATTTTTGTATATAGGAGTAGTGTTGGATAAGTAGAGTATTGATACAATTTGATTTTAGCTAGGGTATTCTTTGAACTTAGAGATGGAATTCTCATTTTCTATTGGAGTCGTTACTTATTCTTAAAGTGTCATAGTAAATTTTTTTACATAACAGTAGTATTACATATACTAAGTCATAGTATAGTTTGTATTGAGGCATGATCTTCTATTTTGGTTCATGGTTTCTCTTGGCTATATGGTTCATCAGGGGGGAGATCGAGCTTCAAGAATTAGGACCCTAACTTTATTACAGGCCAAAAACTAAAATGTGTCCTATCATTTGAATTTCTCATACCTACCTCTTTTATCAAAAATGGCAAATCAAATTGTTATTTTCTTTCTTTTTGAAATACTAATGCACTATGTTCTGTTCTCTACAAGACCAAGGGTCTATGTTCGAATGCAAAACATGTTAAGTCAAGAAGACTTCACGTATTCTATTAATTTTGATGAATGTCAAATAATAATAATCATAGAAGTGTGTGAACTGTTTTGATGAATTTGTTAAGTGCGCAGATAAATGTAAGTAGCACAAATCATCAAATCAAGATGATACGTTAGTAAAAGCTGATAAGACGAAGTGCGGAGTGCTTAGTCTAAGACACCAGACGAAGCATATGAGACACTAGATGAAGCATATGAATCTGCGCAAGATGATGGAAATTAAAGAATGTACGAGAACGCCAGTTAGTTGGGGTTAGTTGCAGGACTCGATTAATAACTATTTTTTAGAGATTAGACAAGCAAAATTCTTAAGAAGACCGTTAAAGATTTAGGCTATAAATAGTAGGTATAGTCATAAACAAAAAAAAACTTTTTACTTTTACAATACAATACAAAGAGAGAAAAGAATTCTGATTGTAAAAGCTCAAGTGAGAAAAAGAGAGCAAACACATCTGTAACGTGAAGGTCAAACAAATATCTTTTTTAGTGAAGAGAAAGGCTAGAGCCTGAAGAGACTAAGGAAGCAGATAAAGAATACTTTGTGAAAGAGACCCGAAGAGGTTAAGGAAGCAAGTAAAGAATACTTTGTAAAAGAGACCTGAAGAGGCTCTGGAAGTGTCGAAATAATACTTGTAACGTTGAAAGTTATAGTGGAAATCTTAGATGAACTCTGAGGACTGGACGTAGCCCAAGGTTAAGGGTGAACTCATATTCTTTAACTCTTATCTTTTTAATTGTCTTGTTGTTAGAAGAATAGATACTGATTTTCTCTTTTATATTACTCACCAAATTAAGTGAATTGTTTTTGTAATCATCTGAATTTGTCTAGAAAATCAAGAAGTTTTTTTAAAGATTAATATCTTGAACGATTTGACACAATTCAACCCCCCCCCCCTTCTTGTGAATTTTACATATTGTACGTGATTTCTATATTAACAAGTGATTTACTTCAGTTGGTATCAGAGAAAGGTTTCCAAGAAACACTATTACAAAGTGAGGACAAAGATCCATAGTAGAATCACATGTTTTTGTAGCAGAAGGTGCCTCAGTCTCAAGACCTCCTGCATTCAATGGTGAAGACTATCATTATTGGAAGGATATGATGTGGCTCTTCATAGAATCCACACATATTGATCTTTGGGTTATCATTGAAAATGCACCATATATTCCAACAGACAATGAAGGAGATATCATCTCTCGTGACCAATGGACGGTTGATCAGAAAGCTCGCTTTCAATTAAATTCAAAGGCCAAGTTCTTCTTAAGTTATGCTCTAAGAAGAAGTGAATATGATAAGGATCATGGATGTGAATTTGCAAAGGAAATGTGGGATACATTAGCCATTGCGCATGAAGGCACAAACTAGGTGAAAGAATCCAAGATTAGTATTCTTGTTCATCAGTATAAGCTGTTCAAGATGAAAGATGATGAGACTATTGATCAAATTTTTGGACGATTCCAAACAATTATAAATGGACTTAAGGCTCTGGGGAGAATCTGCGAAAGTCAAGATCATGTCAGAAAGATTCTCAAAAGTCTTCCAAAAAGATGGAGACCCAAAGTAATAGCAATACAAGAGGCCAAGGATTTAAGTAAGCTGAAGCTAGACGAATTGCTTGGTTCACTGAAAATCCATGAAGTAGAGCTTGATGCAGAAGACAAAACCAGAAGGGATAAATCTATTGCATTGAAGGCTGGTCAGAAGAATCAAACGATGCAGAAAAATAGAAGCACATCTTTAAAAGCTTTGAAGATTAAAGAAATCAAGAATGATGATGTCAGTGAATCTGATCAAGGCTTACGTGAAGATGAAAATGAATTATCCTTCATTTCAAGAAGATTAGAAGGATGTGGAAAAAGAAATCAAGAGGAAATAAAGACTTTTGTTTTAAAAAGAATAGCAAAGACGATTCAAAGAATGACAAAAGTTCTACCCTTTACTATGAGTGTAACAAACCAAGACATTACAAGTCTGAATGTTCGTTACTCAAAAGAAAATAGAAGAAAAGTCGAGAAAAAAAAAGAGCATAATGGAAACATGGGAAGATCTAGATTCGTTTGAATCTAAATCCGACTCAGAAACATCAGAACAAGCAAATATATGTTTAGTAGCTGAAGGGGAATGTGATGATGAGGTAATTTCTAACTTTGATGATCTTCAGGATGCCTATTTAGAATTTTTAGAAGATTCACACATTATCTTAAAACAATATAGGTTATTGAAAAAGAAATTTGTTGAAAATTTGAAGAACACAAAAATCTTAGAAGAAGAAAACATCTACCTCAAGAATCAAGTAGACGATATGAAAAAGAAAGTAACTGTAGATAGATATGAGGAAATTAATCAACTAAAACAAAGGATTAATAATCTTTCAGCAAATTTATCGAAATTTATAGAAAGTACAAAAAGGATGAATGATGATTGGAAGTTATAGACATCCAAATGTTAAAAGTAGTCTAGGCTTTAATAATAGAAATACTATTCATAATAGTAATGTTCTTCATAATAGGAATTTTGTTAATAGAAGGGAAAAAAACAATATTCTTATTACTCAAAGAAAAGTTGTAAAACTAACCCCAAAGGACCCAAGAAAATATGGGTACCTAAGAAGGATATAATATATACTGCATATCTACTTTCTTGTAAGAAGCAACCACCACCAATGGTACTTAGACAGTGGCTGCACGTGACACATGACGGGCAGAAAGTCTATGTTTCGAGACCTCCAACATAAGCAAGGAGGATTAGTAACCTTTGGAGACTACCAGCAGGGCAAAATAATTGGGATCGAAAAAAATGGTAAAGATTCCTTTTCGCATATTGATAATGTTTTGCTAGTTGAAGGCTTAAAACATAATCTGATTAGTATAAGTCAATTATGTGATTGTAGTTTTGAAGTATCCTTTAATCAAAATTCTTGTTTAGTCAAAAACAAAGATGGTTCCATATTCTTTTCCGCCAAGAGATGAAACAATCTCTATAAAATTACCTTAGACGATTTGAAAAGTCAAAATATTTCATATATGATATCAAAAGATGATGAAAAATTGATTTGGCACAAAAAGGTAGGTCATGTTAGTTTTAAACATATTTCCAAGTTAGTTAGACATGATTTGGTAAGAGGTTTACCAAAGATTAGTTTTAATAAAGATTTCTTTTATGAGAGTTGTCAAAAAGGAAAACAAGTTAAAACATCATTTTCATCTAAGAATATTGTAACTTAGTCTAGTCCTCTAGAGCTGTTACATATAGATTTGTTTGGCCTAACCAAAACACCGAGTTTAAGTGGAAAGAAGTATGGTCTTGTAATTGTTGATGAATTCACTAGATTTTGTTGGATATTATTTTTATCACATAAAGATGAGTCTTTTAAATGTTTTAAACTTTTATCCTAAAAGTTACAAAATGAAAAAGGAATGTGTATTTCTGGAATTAGGAGTGATCATGGTGGAGAATTTGAAAATGAAAAATTCAAAATGTTTTGTGAAGAGAATGGTATTTTCCATAATTTCTTTGCTCTTAGAACTCCTCAACAAAATAGAGTTGTAGAGAGAAAGAACAGGACGATTTAGGGACTATGCTATGTGAAATGAATCTTCCTAAGTACTTCTGGGTAGAAGTTGTAAATACAGCTTGTTATATTCAAAATGGAGTATTTTTGTGATCTATTTTAAATAAAACTCCATATGAATTATGGAAGGGAAGGAAGCCAAATATTTCTTACTTTAACCCTTTTGGTTGCAAATGCACTATTTTGAATACAAAAGAAAAATTGGATAAATTTTATTCTAAGATCAATTTAGGAATTTTTCTAGGGTATTCAATTACTTCTATAAGAAATTTGAGTTTATAATCTTACTTCTAAATTTGTTGAAGAGTCTATGCATGTGAAATTTGATTATGACTCTCATCTAGATAGAAGAGACGATTCTGATGATGAAACTCTATCTACTCTTTTAGTTAACAACCTAGACAATTCACCACCAGACGATCTACTGTCTTATCACCCAGAAAACATGATTATAGAAGAAACTTCAGAAGGAGTGAGAACTAGATCTAAAATTAGAAGAGAAGCAAATGTAGCATTTGTTTCTAAATTAGAACCTAAGAAAATTGATGAAGCTCTTCAAGACAAAGCTTGGTTTTTAGCTATGCAAGAGGAGTTAAATCAATTTACTAAGAAAAAAGTTTGGTCTCTAGTTCCTAAACCTTTCAATAAGACTATTATAGGAACCAGATGAGTATTCAAAAATAAACTAGACGAATCAGGAAAAGTAAACCATAACAAATCTAGATTAGTAGCTCAAGGCTATAATCAACAAGAAGGAATAGACTATAATGAAACATATGCTCCTATAGGTAGACTAGAAGCTATTAGGATTTTGCTTGCATATGCTATTTTTCATAGTATAAAACTGTTTAAAATGGATGTGAAAGTGCATTTTTGAATGGTTTTATAGATAAAGAAGTTTATGTGAAACAACCCCCAGGTTTTGAAGAAATTGATAAACCAGACGAAGAATATGAGACACCAGACAAAGCATATGAATCTATGCAAGGCGATGGAAATTAAAGAATGTACGAGAACGTTAGTTAGTTGGAGTTAGTTAAAGGACTCGACTAATAACAGTTTTTAGAAGATTCGACAAGTAGAATTCTCAAGAAGACCGTTGAAGATTTAGGCTATAAATAGTAGGTATAGTTATAAACAAAAACACTTTTTACTTTTACAATACAATACAAAGAGAGAAAAGAGTTATGATTGTAAAAGCTCAAGTGAGAAAAAGAGAGCAAACAATATCTTTTTTAGCGAAAAGAAAGGCTAGAGCCTGAAGAGGCTAAGGAAGTAGATAAAGAATACTTTGTGAAAGAGACCTAAAGAAGCTTTGGAAGTGTAGAAATAATACTTGTAACGTTGAAAGTTATAGTGAAAATCTCAGACGGACTCTGGAGACTGGACGTAGCCCAAGGTTAAGGGTGAACCATGATAAATCGCGGTGTCATATTCTCTAACTCTTATCTTTTTAATTCTCTTGTTGTTAGAAGAATAGATACTGATTTTTTCCATTATATTACTCACCAAATTAAGTGAATTGTTTTTGTAATCATCTAAATTTGTCAAGAAAATCAAGAAGTTTTTTTTAAGATTAATATCTTGAACGATTTGACACAATTCAAACCCCCCCCCTCCTCCCCCCCTTCTTGTGTATTTTACATATTATATGTGATTTCTATATTAACAAGTGATTTACTTCAAAACTAACATGCCTTATTTGAATCGCTCTCTCTACTAAGTCATTATATTCTCTTCTAAATATATAAGTGTTACTTATATGTAATGAAAAACGATATTTTTTTGTACATTGGCTTAGTTTTGGATAAATATAGTATTAGTATAGTTTGATTAGGCTAAGGTACTTTTTGTACTCAAATATGTTATTCCCATTTTAAATTGTAAGTGGTATTTCATTTAAAGACTGATGGTATTTTTTGTACATATGGTTTGATGGTATTTCATTTACATATGGTTGTTACTTAAAATGAGGAATATTAGTTTTTATGCATATATGTGGAATAGTATCTAATGAACCATGGTACTATTTATATTAATTTATAGTGAGATATTCACATATTAAAGTTATAGTATCACTAATATGTAAGGAGTCAATCTATGGTATTTTCTTCCCCCATCTTTGAACAAATTTCTTTGCATGGTAGTGGTATTTAAAAAAAACTCATGCTTTTTAGAAGATGGATATGTGGTGTTTGAACATTCTCAATATTTTTAATTTATTATTTACAATATTTACTGAGAAAATTAAATTAATGGAGATGGATGATAAAGTTATAGAATTTTCAAAACTTATTTTCCTCATCAACAAACATATCTTTTTGTAAATTCAACCTATGAACAATAATAAACATATTAAAAATAGTAAAATATAATCCTTACATTCATTATTAAAAAATAATCTACATCATGGTCCTTACATTATACCATAAATGTCACTATATTAATCATGAAATATATCTACATTACGTAAACTATACCATTGAATAATATAATACATATCAACATATGTTAAAAGTTGTAAGCACACATAACAAATTAAGCTACACATAACTTGATTACCTGTTGGTGGAGAAATGGAATTTAAGTGGACTGATTTGGTTAAGGCGTCAAAGTTTCCTATTGCTATCAAAAGGGCCCATATATAATATGGTTTAGTTTGAGATGTTAAGATTATATGTTGTAGGAAAAATAAAGTTTATCTTCCTTCATCATAAGCCACTAAAAACTTCTTCTTTTCCTTGTTATTAATCATTTACTAATGTGGTCGCATTTGCTGCCTTATAGAGAAAGAAGAAGAGACTATTGGGAGACCGATCATGATACAATCACGACACAACGAATTTTTTTATAATTTCTCAATCATATCTCAATAGTTGAATAACTTGAAAACATTAATCATAAAATTAATATAATCATACATTCTTTGAATTCCTTCCAAAATCTTTTTATAGAGGGGCTAACAACGAGATGCTCAAGTGCCCAACCTTTAACGACATCCACAGAATAAAAACAAAGAACTTAACTTCTAAGAGGAAATAAGCAGGAGTACTAGTTCCTTTACATTAGGAAAACATTAGGGTTTATTTTATTAAAATTAAATACTCTAATTATAATTAAAGTCAAACTATAATGATAATTTAATTTAATTTTAATAAAAACAAATATCTTATATTTGATTACTGAAATTCCTCAAACTTCACAATTAAGTCCAACTTAATTTAAAGTATTTTCCCTCTTTTTAGCTACTTTTTATATGTAACTGATTAGGTTTCTAATATATTGGTAATGAGTATAAATTATAATTAAATTTAAATTTAAACAAATTAAAACTTCTTTTGATTTATCTTTAATTCTATAGTTAAATAATTTATAATTATAAATCAAGACTGATGTTTAGCAATATGTCATGAGCACCCAAATATTAGGAATTTCAAAGTGGTTTGACTCATCCTATCTATACATAGTTATGGTGTATAATTTTATCCTTTCAACAACTAGTGTTACAATTAGATATAAACTATGGATATAGTGTCTACTTTTATAAATCAAATCATGTTCATTCCTTCTAACTAGTAATTGATTTATAATTTATATTTGAGAACACTTTTCAAATGTTAACTCACTCTGACTAGAAAACTCTTTAAATCATTACTAATTAAGGGTAGTGGAACATTCTTTCTAATTACTTTATAGTAAAGAATCCTTTATTGACTTAACTATCTTCATATGATTCATACTATATGCAAGTACTAATGACTGAGTTACCCTAATTAGAATATGTCATAAGTAGCATCAAAGCATAGTAATTTTCACATGAGATACTTTGGTAATCTCAATTCTAAAGATCGATTATACAACCATCATATGAGGAAATTTACAGACATATAAGTAATGTTTCATTTGGGATCCTTATAATCAGGTTAGTATACTGAACTTATTCTCTAATAAGCACCCACACTTTTCTTTATGTATCTGTATATTTTAATTTATAAGATCAAATATTTTCTTCATAAGAAAGAAATATAATGTGTGCTAGTTCTACCATTTTATCAGTGTCCTATCTTAATGAAAGGACAACTAGGAATAATACATAAATACAATTTAGTCTTATAATTATGATCTGATTATAATTTCAATTGTGCAGTAATTATTACATGGATTTTACTTTTAGTATTAAAACATCAAATATAATTGAAAAAATTCATAAATATAAAGAATACCCTTATTGATTAAAATAATAATGTTATATATAAAATTGCAACCAATCGATTAGTTGAAAGGGAATAAAGTAATACTCTCCCACTTTCACTAAAGTCAATTGCATATGTATCTAATAATATAGTCATCCATATGTTAATCATGTCTCTTATGAGACAATGGCTTAGACAGGGGATCTATCAGCTTTTTTTTAGTGGGAACTAGCTTTACTTGCTTTATCTTTTTGCTTTATTATCTTCCTAATCAAGTGAAACTTTTTGAATACATATTTGGATCGTTGATGAGACCTTAGTTCCTTTTTCTATGCAATGGCACCATTTATGTCAAAATACAATACTATTGACTTAATAATATTAGGAACCATTCTAAGTTTGGTGGTGAACTTCTTAATCCAAACTATTTCCTTTCTTGCCTCAGCCACAAAAATGTATTTTGCTTTAGCCATTAGAATCTACAATGGTTAGTTGTTTAGAACTTTTCTAACTTACTACAGCATCATTCAAATTGAAGATTTACCCAAACGGTGATCTACTATTATTTGGATCAAATTGTAAACTAGTATTTGAATACCACTGAACTTTTAGTTCAACCATTTTATTGACCAAGACAAAGGATTATTCAAAGCATAAGAAATATTTGGTCTTATATATAACATCACATACATGATTGGTCCAATTGTTGAAGCATATGGAACACAATCCATTTTTTCTATTTTTTGTGTCTTAAGACACATAC
Source organism: Erythroxylum tenue (assembly GCA_027568955.1). Lineage (NCBI taxonomy): Eukaryota > Viridiplantae > Streptophyta > Magnoliopsida > Malpighiales > Erythroxylaceae > Erythroxylum > Erythroxylum tenue. The sequence goes on along the minus strand of JAOSBM010140056.1, from coordinate 1,640 downwards.
TCTGTGAGAGAGAAATTCCATACATATGTGTAAGAATTCCCTCTCAAAATTCTTTATGATAAACCGCTTTAGCACTTTGTTCACATATGTGGATTATTATAAGCCATCAGCCTCTTTGGTCTTTCTCTATAGATCTTTATTCTTATAATATAAATTATGTCTTTGATATCCTTCATGGAAAAGTTCTTAGAAAACCAAATCTTTATAGATTAGAGTATTGGCTTGTCGTTTCCAGTTAGCAATATGTCACCCATACATAGCTCTAAAAAATGACTACACTCCCACTAATCTTATTATAAACATATAGTTAATCCATATTTTCTATAAAATCAAACTCTTGTTTATATCATCAAAACAGATGTTCCAATTTTGGCAAAACTTTCTTAAGTCATAAGTAGACTTTTGCAACTTGCTAACTCGATTAGGAAATCTTCTAAATTCAAATCCCTCAAGTTATATCATATACACATCCTTAAGCAAATTTGCATTGAAAAATGTTGCTTTGACATCCATCTGCCAAATTTCATAATCATGATATACAACTATAGCCAATAAGATCTTAATGGACTTAAACATAACTACAAGTGAAAAGGTTTATTCAAAATCAACTCCTTATTTTTGTTTGTAACCTTTAGCCATTAGCCTTGCTTTGTATATATGTACATTAGCATCAGTGTTAGCGCAACATCCCACTACCATAAGGCAAATACCCGAAGGACATTCAAGTACACACCTTATGATAATAGTATGTTAGAGCAAAAGAAAATCCGATTTACACATGGCATCAACTAACACCATTTAAAACTCTGCAAATTTTAAAATCATTCATTGCATTAATCCACAAATTTTACACTGTTTCCTTAATACAAATATTTATAGCCTCGTACAGGTTCTAACAAAAACAACAAAATACAAGATACAACACTTCTGGAGCCAGCTGACAAACTTATGAGCCATTACAAAATCCAAAAGGGTCCTTTAGTCTTGTCTAAAGAACTAGGTCTTTTGTCTCGTACTTGAAAAACCACATTGTAATTTTTATGAGTTTTGCGAACTCAATGAGTGAACCATCATTGATGATTTCACCAAATCACATACATATTTTACAGACACTCATTCAAATCATAAACACATTCCAGATGTTCACACAATATGGTATATCATAAGATCACACAGTCCACATTACTAAGCATAGCAATTAAATCACATCAATTTATCACTCATTCAACACTGCAAATCATTCAATAAATTTCAATCTTATAATGTTATATGAATGAGACTCACATTCTGTCTTATTGTTGTGACCAAGTGCCTATCACAACTTATACAAATACCAGCCCATAGGGCTCAGTCAAACAGAATCCTGGAGCATAGCTCTACATGCAAAATCAGAAATCATGGAGCAAAGCTCTACGTGGAAGCGCTTCATACTGGCAACTTAAGTCACAACGCCTTTAACTGAACATGCATTTTATGAAATGCAATAATTTCTGAATATCTCATATATCAAAATCTTATAAAAATGCTCATACAAGATTTCACATTCATCAAACCTAAGTCCGTCATTCAACTTTCATTGAGAATCAAATGTCAAATTCATAACAATTCATAACACTCCCAATACATGCCCAACTATTAAA
>JAOSBM010140029.1:0-15022 GCA_027568955.1 Erythroxylum tenue | reverse complement strand
AGACAGGATCTTGGATCGCTCGGCCTCGACATCGCTCGGCTAGGTTGCCAAGACGGGATCTTGGAACCAGGCGATGCTAAGATCCAAAATCTTGGATCGCTCGGCCTCATCATTAGTTGGCCAGGTTCCTTCTCATCGAGCAAACATGACCCTCTGAACCTCACGTCCGATCGATCCATATGTATCTAGCCCACTCTTTCGCTGACCGTTATTCGACACATCTCTAATCTTAATTCACAGAATAAAGAAAACGAGAAACAAGAATAAGAAAGGTTTTATTTCTCCATACGTTTATTTTGGTCACAAGCCCGACCAGATGAGCTTTTCCTACCCAATCTACTGCAAGTATCATTAATGAGCTTCTCCATTCCAAAGTCAAACAATCTGTCTATTATAGGCTCTGATATATTTGTGCTGACAAGTCCTATAACAATCAAATTCTTTACAAATCGTCAACGGCCCAGGTCCAATTGTCAACGGCCCAGTCGTAGGTGGAAACCTCACATGCATACGTAAAGACCTAAACCTAGCAGCTATTCCTTATATAAGGTACTACTTTGCCATGATTCAGGTACGATACTAATACCCTGCTTTTCTCTATTCTCGGCTACCAAAACTCTTACCAAAAGACTGACTTAAGCATCGGAGGGGCTTGCCGGCGATTAACCGCCGACGTGCCTTTGTTGTTTTGCAGGTATCTCAGAGCCAAAATCTACCAACTTCATGGATCCAAGCAGCAACGTCCAGCCTTAACAGAATCAGGCTGAACCAAATATGTTAACGACTAATTTATAATAATAATTCTAAAAATCTATTATTTATAATTAACTAACTAAACATCTATTATTTTCAATAATAATTCTAAAATTAAAAATTAAAAATTCATTAGTCTCTAAGGTAACCCACGGCGTCGGCGTCGACAACACTTTGGCAAAAATAAGAGCAAAGATCCTACCGAAAATTATTGATCACATCTTCAATCAAACGGCCTAAGGAGGAATGAGAAGATCCACCCTCCATCAAAGCTCGCCTGCTTTTCTTACTCATCTCCTTAACCTTCTTTCTCACTTCACTATCACCCTCCATCACACTCTTGATCCCCTTCTCTATCACATCAACACTTACAGTCGTGCTCGTTGTAATACCCCCTCCAAAAATATCTCTTTCATAATCTAACGTTATTTCAACTCCTAAACCCAATTCCTTCACCGATCGAAACGCATTGAGCTGTTGTTCTGCGTATATGGGGAACGTCGCTATTGGGACGCCGAACCACAGGCTCTCCAACGTAGATTTCCACCCACAGTGTGATACGAACCCTCCGACGGCTTTGTGGGCCAGAACTGAGACTTGTGGGGCCCATCCGATTAACTTTCCAATCTTAGCCGTCAGATCGAGGAAGCCTTCGGGCAACACTTCATCATGACATGAATATTCGCTTCTCCCGTTCGATGATGGCAGGCGTAGGGACCACAAGAAGTGGTGCTCACTCCGTTCCAGGGCCAACGCGATCTCTTTTACCTGCTCTGCATCGAAAGATCCCATGCTCCCGAAGCAGAGGAACACTACGGAGGATGGAGCCTGATCATCAAGCCACTGCATGATGCTCTCTTGATCACACGACTCTTGATTGCTTTTTGTGTTCAATATGGGCCCCACCGGGTATATAGGGGGGTATTAGTACCTTCAGTCGTCATAGCGTTGACTGCATAAGGCTCTAACTCCTCGAATGTATTTACCACAATGCCCCTGGCTTCCCGAAACGCTCTTGAAGGTTGGAGAACAAAAGTGGAGAGCCAGTCTTTCCTCAACATCACAGCGGGCAAGACCTTAGCAGGAATCGGAAGACTCGTGGTTGGTAGTGATAAGTACTCAACGTCCGAGTTTCCGATCTCAGTTGGATCTACTTGTTGTTCGTCATGAAGAGACTGCATGTGGAGCATGAGACCGAGATAAGCTGCATTGGTAGTAAAGAAAACGTACGTTGGAACTCCGAATTCATTGGCAACATCCATGAATTGCGTACAAAACATGTCAAGAAAGAACCCGGCGAGTCGTGGGGAGTCGGGGCTTGATTCTGGTTCAATGAGCTTGGAGACAGCTTCCCTAACATGGGGTTTTTGGCTGTCAATAAGGTAACTCATTGAACTCTTGGAAGTATCACTAGGGTCGAACTCTACACGAGGTAGTTCGATAAGTCGTAGACGATCACACGTGTTGGTCTGGGCAAGTGACTTGGCAAACTCGACAGTTTTGGAGTCGAAGGGCATGTTCATGATGAGGACGGTGATGCAGAGTCTGTCATCTCGATCAACGAGTGCTTTCGCCAGCTCCACCGCAGATACAGTGTGTCCTATGCCAGACATAGGGACGAAGACTAACTCCGGTTGCTTCATTGAGTAACGAGAAAACCAATTCCTTCTTCTAACCGTCTAACTATATGAATAATGAACTTTTGTGTTGTGGAAGATGGCAGAGAAATATAATGGCATGACAGGAACCATAAAGTGTAGTTCTATTTTCTTTTTCCTTCTATAAAAAGGGACCGGACAAGAGTATCGTTTATTGACATAGGACAAATCAAAACTAGCCGTAGCTTTCATTAAGACCTACTCACTGGACATTTGGACATGGAGGAGATGGTTTGTCATCAATGCCAACTGCATGTAATTTTTGTTGTCTATTAAAACCCACATCTTGATAGGATTATCTTCATTCAATATTGTTGGTCACATCACTCAATATTATTATTCAACACAAGCCGATAAGATTAGATAAGCTTCTTGGCTGTATTATAATCTCAGTGATCATCTTAAAATTATGTTTCACTTGTATATTAAAGTCTTACGAGCTTTTCACAATTGCAATGAAAACTAGCACACATCTTTTGTAACTTCCTTACTAACATATGGGTTCATTTCAAGCCTTAAGACTAATGAATAGACTATTTTCTTAATATTTTAAATCTGCCTTATCTAAAAAAGAGTAGACTTTGTATTACTAATTAGTCGAGCATATGCAGACATAATTTTTGTTGTCTGTCAAGGCCCACATCTTGATGGGTTTTTCTTCACGAAATATTATTGATTACATCTTCAATCAAACGGCCCAAGGAACGGTGAGAAGATCCACCCTCCGTCAAAGCTTGCCTGCTCTTTTCACTTATGTCTTTCACCTTTCTCCTCACTTCACCATCATGATCCATCACACATCTTATTCCTCTCTCTATAACATCGGCACTCACGACCATGTCCTTCGAAAATGAAGTCATCACGAACTCGTCCCTTCTGTAGTCAACTTTAATCTCAACTCCTAAGCCCAGCTCTTTGACCAATAGGAACGCATTGAATTGTTGCTCTGCGTAGAGAGGTAGCGTTGCTATCGGCACACCGAACCACAAGCTCTCTAACGTTGAGTTCCAACCACAGTGTGACACGAACCCTCCGATTGCTTTGTGAGCCAGAACGGCTACTTGTGGGGCCCATCCTATCACTTTCCCAATCTTAGCCGTCCGATCAAGGAAGCCTTCGGGCAACGCTTCTTCCGGATTTGAGTACTCCGTTGGAGTTGCCATTGCCCCTTTTGATGCAGGCTTGCGTAGGGCCCACAAGAAACGGTGACCACTACGTTCCAGGGCCAACGCGATTTCTTTTAACTGCTCTGTATCGAAGCCCCCCATGCTCCCGAAGCAGAGGAACACTACCGACGATGGAGCCTGATCATCAAGCCACCTCATGATGCAGTCCTGGTTGCACGTCCGTTGATCACCTGTTAGGTTCAAAATGGGCCCCACTGGATAGACTGGAGGCCCATTGCAACTCTTAGATTCAGTGGTCAAAGCGTTGACTGCATAAGATTCCAACTCCATGAATGTGTTTACCATGATACCCTTGGCTTCTCGAAGCCTCCTATCTTGTTGAAGCAAAACAGGAAGCCACTGTTCATTCATCAACGCAGAAGGCAAAACCTTAGCAGGAAGCGGGAGACTTACGGTTGAAACGGACAACTCAACGTCGGAGTTCTCAAACTTGGTTGGGTCTACTTGTTGGTGATCATGAATATACTGTATATGGAAAACGAGACCGAGAAAAGCTGCACCTGAAGTGCAGAAAATGTAGGACGGAACTCCGAATTCATTGGCAACATCTATGAATTGGGTACAGAACATGTCGAGAACGAAGCCTCCAAGTCGAGGCTCTTCGGGGCTTGATTCTGGTTTAATGAGGTTGGAAACAACTTCTCTGACATGGGGTTTTTGGGTTTCGATAAGGGTCAAAATTAGGCTGACGGAAGTATCACTAGGGTCGAGCTCTACAGCAGGTAGCTCGATGAATCGCAGACGATTAGATAAGTTGGTGGTGGCAAGTGACTTGATAAACTCACTAGTTTTAAAGTCGAAAGGCATCTTCACGACGAGGAACGTGACGGAGACTCTTTCATCGTGGTCAACGAGTACTTTTGCTAACTCCGTCGACGACACAAGGTGGCCTGCAGCTGGTGCAGATACGAACACCAATTCCACTTTCGTCATTTAGGAACAAAAAAAGTAAATTTCTTTTGGCCTATATTTAGCTTAACAGAGAAGATAAGGAACCTGTGGCCTTGATATGAAACGAGTCCAGATCCTCTGTCCAGTTGTTATGGTGTCTTATTGTGTCCAGTGAATCTCAACCATTTATTTATGTGGACCCCACGTTTATTTACGTGGGACCCGCATAAATGAATGGATGAGATTCATTGGACACAATAAGACACCATAAAACTGGACAGAGGATCTTATCTCATATGAAACATGTACATGTGGTTCGCATTAAAGGTTGTGTTCTGAACAACGTCTTGTCTTTATGGCCAATTATTGGAATAGATGTCTGATGTCATGGCTTTGCTGGCTAGAAAACTGCTTCACTAATAGTAAGGTGTAAGCAACTCGGTTAAAGCAGGGGTAAATGAGGCAGATACTGAGGAAATTGGAAATGGACGCGTGGCTACTGATTTATTGTATCAGGAAAGGAGAACAAGCTCTAGACCCAAAATAACTAACACTAGGCTGAGTGATTATGATTGGTCTAGCAAGTAGTATTTAAGTTCGGTTAGAGGAAAGAGAAGGTGTGGAAGATTTGATTATGAATTCTCTCTCTCTCTCTGAAATTTTCTCTATTTCTAGAAACTAGCTCTTCATTCCATTTCGTTTGCTCTTGTAATGCTCTGCTGTATTTCTGATATATGGCAGCAGCATTTCTGTCTTAATAAGAAAAATCTCTGCATAGTAATACAAGTGCAGAGTTAAGTTCAATTTGCCGTTCCATTAAGTTTTTCTTAAAGCTACATTCATTACATTGGTGCTTTTATTGCTTTATGGCGGAAAATACTCGCCTTAAGGAACTCTCCACTTATATCAAACAGTTGCTGGACATTATGGAAAAACGTGATAAGGAGTATGCTATTCGGTTCGAAACGATGAAAACAGCCCTTGATGGGTTACTCAAGCAAAATTCCGATCCACAGTCACACCATGCTACTGCCTCCACTTCTCAACCTTTTCAGGTACGGAATGTTAAGCTCTATTTTCCTCGGTTTGATGGATTCGATGTCCTTCAATGGATCTTTAAAGCTGAACAATTCTTCAGCTATTACAATACGCCGGATGAACATCGTTTAACTATTGCTGCCATTCATCTAGACAAAGAGGTTGTTCCTTGGTATCAAATGTTAACTCGCACCAATTCCTTCCATTCATGGGTTGCTTTTACACGAGCTCTTAAGCTTGAATTTGGACCCTCTCCCTATGAATGTCCCAGAGCACAACTGTTTAAACTAACACAAACCACTACTGTACATGATTATTATGTGCATTTCACAGCTCTTGCTAACAGGGTTCAGGGAATTACCCCAGAAGCCATGCTGGATTGTTTTATTGGCGGTCTTAAATCTAATATCCGTCGCGATGTCATTGCTCAAGGCCCAACCACCTTAATTCGCTCTGTGTCCTTAGCCAAGCTATATGAAGAGAAGTATGTTGTTAAACCACGGTCTTATCACTCCAATCCTTGGGTTAAATCACCAACCACTTCCAACAACCCCCTATTACCCAATCCATCAAATCCACCACTTTACCGCCACTCCTTCCCTCACCAAATCAGTCCCTCCATACCAATAACCTAAAAATTACCAATATTAAAAAAATGACTCCAGCGGAGATGCAGCTTCAACGGGAAAAAGGGTTGTGTTATACTTGTGATGAAAAGTTCACATCAAACTATAGGTGCCCAAACAAACAGTACCTTCTTCTGCATATGGATGAAGATGACTCTAGTGACTTACCATCGAACCCTCCCAACAGTAGTGAACACGCTGATCTTCCAGCTTCATTGGATCACCATTTGTCTTATAATGCTCTCAAAAGGATCCTTTGGGCTGAGCACCATGAAATTCCACAGATTTATCAATGGCATGCAGGTTCAAATCTTAGTCGATAGTGGCAGCTCAGATAATTTTTTACAGCCAAGGTTAGCACATTGTTTAAAATTACCTGTTGAACCCATTTCCAACTTGCAAGTTTTGGTTGGCAATGGTAACTCCTTAGTGGCCGAAGGATTGGTGAAAGAATTGGAGGTTAAGATTCAGGGACATTCCTTCAACTTACCTGTGTACTTGTTGCCTGTTACTGGGGCAGATCTGATTCTAGGAGCTGCGTGGTTGGCTACCGTGGGCCCCCACATTTCTGATTACAGCAAATTGACCCTGAAGTTCTATTTGAACAACCAGTTTATTACCTTACATGGTGAGCGCTCCACACTGCCAAGGCCAGCACAATTCACTCATTTAAGAAGAATGCACAATACTCGTGCTATAGCTGAGTTCTTTACCTTACAAATTCTACCCCCAGATTCACCTCAGGACAATTGGTTAGATCTTCCCACTGACATGGAACCTGAATTGGCCCTTCTGTTGCACACTTACAACAAGGTTTTCGCTGTGCCTTCGGGATTACCTCCTCACCGAGCTCAAAACCATTCCATTCCATTGATCCAAGGCTCTGGTCCTGGTCCTGTTCAGGTCAAACCTTACAGATATGCTCATAGCCAGAAACTACAAATTGAAACCATGATCCACGACATGCTGCGGGAAGGGCTTATTGTGCCTAACACTAGTCCTTTTTCTTCTCCCATAGTCTTGGTGAAAAAGAAGGATGGCACTTGGAGATTTTGTACAGATTATCGGGCCTTGAATGCCATTACAGTGAAGTATAGTTTTCCTACCCCTACTGCTGATGAGCTCATGGATGAGTTGTATGGAGCTCAGTACTTTTCGAAATTGAACCTAAGGTCCGGGTACCATCAGATATTGGTAAAGGAAGAGGATAGGCATAAAACAGCTTTCAGAACTCATCAAGGCCTTTATGAGTGGATCGTCATGCCCTTTGGACTCTCTAACGCTCCTACCACATTTCAGAGTCTCATGAATGAGGTATTTCAACGTCTCTTACGAAAATATGTCTTGGTTTTCTTTGATGATATCTTGGTCTACAGTTTTTCTTGGTCGTTACATCTGCATCACTTGGAGGTGGTATTGCAATTACTGCTGAAACATAAGCTCTATGCACGGCTATCCAAATGTTCCTTTGGGTTGCAACAAATAGATTATTTAGGTCACACTGTTTCTGGTCAAGGTGTGGCAATGGATAAAGAAAAAGTGAAAGCAGTACTGGATTGGCCTGTACCTACGAATTTGAAACAGTTGAGAGGATTCCTTGGCCTTACTGGGTACTATAGAAGATTCATTAAAGGTTATGCAACTATAGCTGCTCCTTTGACCAATTTATTAAAGAAGGACAATTTTCTTGGAGTGACTCCACTGCCGTAGCATTTGCCAACCTCCAATCTTCTATTACGAAAGCTCCAGTTCTCAGTCTTCCTAATTTTTCTCAACCATTTATTCTTGAAACTGATGCTTCAAGTTTGGGAATTGGAGCAGTGTTGAGCCAAAACCACCATCCAATTACATTCTTCTCAAAAAAGTTGACTCCTAGTATGCAAAAGCAATCAGCTTATGCACGTGAATTTTATGCTATTACTGAGGCCATTGCCAAGTTTCGTCACTATTTACTTGGCCATAAGTTCATCGTTCAGACTGATCAAAAAAGCTTATGGAGTTTAACCGATCAGGCGATTCAAACTCCTGAACAACAGAAATGGTTACATAAGCTGTTAGGATATGACTTCTCTATTGAATACAAGCCTGGGAAAGACAACATCGCTGCTGATTCTCTATCACGATCCTTCTTTATGGCCTGGTCTCAACCTAAACTGTCTATTCTCTCTAATCTCCCAGAAGCTATCATCGCAGATCCTAAGTTGAAAGCCATCTTTGACTTGTGCGTTGCAAATCAGCCCCCTAATCTTCACTATTCTGTTCATGATCAACTTCTCTTTTGGAAAGGTCGACTAGTTATTCCTACAGCTAGTGAGATAGTTCAGAACATCTTGCGTTTTCATAGTTCTCTTATGGGAGGTCATGCGGGGTTTGCTCGAACATTGGCTCGGATCTCTGCTCAGTTTTTCTGGCATGGAATGAATCAAGATATTAAAGCATATGTGCAGAATTGTCTTCTTTGTCAGCAGGCTAAGATCGAAATAGCTCTTCCTTCAGGTTTACTTCAGCCATTACCTATTCCAGATCAGATTTGGGAGGATCTAGCAATGGATTTTATAGCGGGCCTTCCTTCATCAGGTGGTTACACAGTCATACTTGTGGTAATTGGCAGGTTATCTAAGTATGCTCATTTTTCTCCCTTGAAGGCAGATTATTCAAGCAAGGTTGTGGCAGAAACCTTCATGAAATCGGTGGTGAAATTGCATGGTTTCCCTAAGGCTATTGTTTATGACAGAGACAAAGTCTTCACAAGTCAGTTTTGGCAACATCTCTTTAGATTGAGTGGCACCTCTCTTAACATGTCTACTGCATACCATCCTCAGTCTGATGGGCAGTCTAAAGCCTTGAACAAATGCCTTGAAATGTATTTACGATGTTTTACTTATGAAACTCCTAAGGAATGGGTTAAACTCTTACCTTGGGCTGAATATTGGTATAATACCGCTTATCATACTAGTCTTGGAATGACACCTTTCAAAGCTGTTTATGGTCGAGATCCTCCCACATTGGTGAAATATGTCCCTGCTCGTACTGATCCAGTTTCCGTTCAGGATCAGCTCTTGCAGAGAGATTCTGTCCTGGCTAAATTAAAGATGAATCTCTAAAAGGCTCAGCAGTATATGAAAAAGTATGCAGACCAGAAACGAAGGGTTGAAGAATGGCACATTGGCGACATGGTCCTAGTGAACCTCCAACCTTATAGACAACATTCCATTGCATTAAGGAAGAATCAGAAACTCAGTTTATGTCCATTCCCAATTATACAAAGAGTGGGTCCCGTGGCTTATAAGTTATCACTGCCATCTACTGCAAAAATCCACCCAGTCTTTCATGCATCTCAGTTGAAACAAGTTAAAGGAGATCATATTCACCCATATGTTCCCTTACCACTCACCACTGATGAATTTTATTCAGCGCTACAGCCTATCGCCATTTTGGACTTACGAGTGGTTATTAAGGGTTCTCAACATGTTCAACAGCATTTGGTCCAATGGGAGGGCATGGAGAAGTCTCAGGCAACTTGGGAAGATCACAGTACTTTGCACAAGGCTTACCCTGACTTCAACCTTGAGGACAAGGTTGTTCTTAATGGGGGAGGAATTGAAAGAAACTCGATTAGAGCAGGGGTAAATGAGGCAGATACTGAGGAAATTGGAGATGGACGCGTGGCTACTGATCCATTGCATCAGGAAAGGAGAACAAGCTCTAGACCCAAAATAACTAACTCTAGGCTGAGTGGTTATGATTGGTCTAGCAAGTAGTATTTAAGTTCGGTTAGAGGAAAGAGAAGGTGTGGAAGATTTGATTCTGAATTCTCTCTCTCTCTGCAGAATTTTCTCTGTTTCTGGAAACTAGCTCTTCATTCCATTTCGTTTGCTCTTGTAATGCTCTGCTGTAATTCTGATATATGACAGCAGCATTTCTGTCTTAATAAGAAAAATCTCTGCATAGTAATACAAGTGCAGAGTTAAGTTCAATTTGTCGTTCCATTAAGTTTTTCTTAAAGCTACATTCATTACATAAGGTAGTCGATGTGCATTCAAAGAAGTTTGAGTCGGCAAACTTGATTCGGGTAAATACGAAAGGATCTTTCAAACTTAAAACAGAGCTTAATTTAATGTGTAATGTTCGCAACCTGGAGTTTGTAATTCAATAATTTACAAAGCAAAATATAAATCTAAACTATATAGGCTCAAACTCATACACAATTAAAATAAATATATAATTAAGAAATAATTTGGCTAAACTTTTACATTTTGGTTGCAATGTTTTTATTTTTATTACACTTTTTATTTGTAAATAAAAATAAAAACTTAATCAATCTTAATATAATTACATTATTATTATTATTAATAAATAATACATTAAATTTAAAGATAAATTAAGTTTATAAACTAATTAAAGTAAATAATTATATTTAAACTTTTTATGCAATATTTTAAGAAATATTCATTATATTTATTAAACTAATTAATTAATTAAAATTTATTTGTATACATTTTATTTATTACAACTAATTTTATTTATTAATTAAAATTTATTTGTATACATTTTAATTATTACAACTAATTTTATTATATAGAATTAAGGTTCATTTTAGGTTATTTAATTACATCACCTACTCTATACTTACCACATCTTTCCCGAACTCTACATCCTTTACCCAAGTAGTCGTGAACCGTAAGTATATGGTTGTCGAAATGAGTAATAAATCGTTTAGAACCGAGTCATGTCCACAGGGATCATGATAAAGTTCAAATCTATGCTAGCTAATGGTGTTTGGAATCAGGTTGAGTGAAATTTTAGAAACTAAAAGCAATGTTAAGAGTTATTAAAAACTTAAATGAATTTTTAAGCAACTACTCAATTCAATGCAACTAAAATAACTATGAATGTGACATATCTATGCAATAACTAATTAGGAAGAGAGTGCAGCAATTAACTAATTAAAAGGATTAACTTCAATAGGGAATGACTTTCTCTTATGGAATGATATTTTTGCCAACCTCAATATTAAATTAGCTATCCCCCACAAATGAAAAATCCTAACCTTGTATATGAATTTTAAGAGTAATTAATCTCTTTCTCCTAAAGGTGAATTAATCTATCCACTCTAGACATCAATAATTCCTTACTTAAGTTCTTCTTAGAGTTTCTTAAGTTCCAAACTCAAATTTTCTATTTTCACCTCCTAAGTTTCTTAGGTCTCCCAACTCACAAGAAAATCCTAGCAGAAATTTCCTTCAATCTTCTAGCAAAACCCCCTTTTTCCAAAGGCGAATTTATATCAAGCAAACTTCTAATGATCCAAAGGAAGAACAAATAAACCTAAGGAAAATCAATAAGTATATAAATATTCAGTCATAGATTCTAGCAAAATTCAATGTTAAAGCATCACCAAAATATCAAATCTGTTAAAGAAATTAAGGTTTTAGCCACAAATCATCATGCCAAGCAATTCAAAAGCATAAACCCCAGATAAAATTATGAAGGAATCAAATAGAAATGAAGAACACGGCTCCAAACTACTGCAGAATTTCTACAATAAAATTGTGATTTGGAGGTGGAATCTTTAAAGCTTGGTGTAGATTCCCATCCAAACAGCGTGCCCTCTCCTCTCCTTTACGTGGCTGCGTTCTTTTTCAGTGGAGGCTGTCTCGTCCCTACCGAATGAGGAGCTACTACCCTTTTTAATTTTTGCAAAACGCTGGGTCGTCTCTCCTTTGTGTGCCTACCTTCTTTTTAATTTTTCAAAACGCTGGGCCCTCTCTCCTTACACTATTCTTTTCCTTGGAAGCCCTCTCTCCTTTTGCTTGGCTCCTACTCTGCGCTCTTTTTCCTTTTCTTTTAAACCAATGTCGAACCCCTATCCTATTGTACATTGCGTTTTCACCCAATGCACAATCTTCAATTTGCTATTGGTGTTTTGCGTTTTGTGCACGTGGTGCTATCATTTTTTTTCTTTTAATTAATTCCCATCTGTCTTGCTACTATCTTGTTTTGCTTCATGTGTTGTCGTTTTGTCCCATCTTCTCCCAGTCGCTTGTCCATAAGTTAAAGCATTGACCATTCTTCCAAATTGCTATCTTTTTGCTATATTTTTTCAAAAAACTCCTAACACCCAAATATAATATAAAAACAGCAATTTAGAATGATATCTATCGCAAAATACTATACAATTCACCTACATTAACGCATCAAATAAAAGCCTATCAGTACCTCTATCACCAAGCCAATAAATTTCCTCACTATTATAAGGCTATACTTAATGAGTTCACTATTTTCCATCTCAATAACACCCGAACATTATTCTCTTTGCCCTAAATGCCAACATTGTTAGTTGTACATGAGTATTTTGCACCAAACGAAATCCTGATGGCACTACTCAATCTTATAAAGTTTGTCTAATTGCCAAAGGCTTTTACTAAGCTTTTGGTATTGACTATACTGACACTTTTAATATTGTTATAAAACCCACCACTTTTCATCTTATCCTTACCCTTCTTCTTTCTAACAATTAGTTAGTCCGCCAACTTGATGTTAACAATGACTTTCTTCATAGTTACCTATATAAAGAAGTCTTCATGTTCCAACCCCTAGGTTTTTAATATCCTCACTATCTTCATCATGTATTTCATCATCATAAAGTCCTATATGATCTCAAACAAACTCTCAGGGCTTGGTTTCATCTCCTCGGTCAAAAAACTTCTTGACCTCCATTTTACTTCCTTAAAATCTAATCATCTCTTGTTTATTAATACTACTTCTCTCACAACCTTTGTCTTAGTTTACGTAGATAATATTTTGGTTACAAGTTCGTCTCCTTCTTTCATTTCCAACCTTATCCAAAATCTTTGTTGTACTTTCTGCATTAAAGATCTCAGTTCACTACATCATTTCCTTGGTCTTAAATCCACCAGTCTTCTTCTTACCCAAACCAAATATACCAAAGATCTTTTACTTTGGAGGACTGTAGCTCAGAGGATTAGAGCACATGGCTACGAACCACGATGTCAGGGGTTCGAATCCCTCCTCGCCCACAACGGGCCAAAAAAGGAAGGACCTTTTCCTTTAGAGATAGGAAAATCATGATTGGGATAGCGGACCTAAAGCTATGGAGCTAGGGTGTGGGTATTTTGAAGAAAAAGAATGGTCTTCCTTTTTTTTAGCTGTCACCCTACCTATCCTAGGAGATGTAATGATTGATACATAAAATAACTTTTTATTCGATTGATAATGATATAAAGCGAAAGATATTTTAGCCATTTGCATCAAGCTCAAACTCCCTTCTTGCATGCGTGCTCCTCCGGAAGCACACACTTGAATAAGAGGTAAAAATTGATTGGTAACTGGTATTGATAATTCAAAACGTTTTCATGCTCTAATTACTTCGTCTCTCCCTCTACCCAAAAATCATAGCACACCACTTTCTGATCAATTTGAGTATCAAAGCACTATTGGTGCTCTTTAATATCCCATTCTTATCAAAACATTCAATTTATTATAAATAAAGTCTAGTAATTTTTGCATTGCCCTACTGATGTGCGTTAGACTGCAGTTAAACAGATTCTCTATTATATTCGTTCCACTACTGAAGTTGAATATCAGAGCATTGTTCTCACTGTAGCGAAACTTTGTTGGATCACCTCTCTTTTAGGATAAATTAGTTTATCTCATATTACACTCAACTTTTAGTGTGATAATTTTGGTGCTACATTGCTTCTAATAAAATCACTCGCGCTTGAATTAAGCACGTTAAAATTATTATACATTTTACTTGGTGGCTAAAAAAACACTTTTCATCATTCACATTTCATCTACTTTTCAACTAGCTGAAATTATGACCAAGCCTTTATATTCTTCAACATTCTAACTTCTTAACTTCTTGGTCACGAACTCACAATTTACTGATCACATCTTCAATCAAACGGCCCAACGAATGGTGAGAAGATCCACCCTCCATCAAAGCCTGCCTGCTCGTTTCACTTATATCTTTCACCTTCCTCCTCACTTCACCGACATGATCCATCACACACCTTATTCCTCTCTCTATAACATCGGCACTCACGATCATGTCCTTTGAAAATGAAGTCATCACGAACTGGTCGCTTCTGTAGTCAACTTTAATCTCCACTCCTAAGCCCAGTTCTTGGACCAATAGGAATGCATTGAACTGCTGCTCTGCGTAGAGAGGTAGTGTTGCTATGGGCACACCGAACCACAAGCTCTCTAATGTTGAGTTCCAACCACAGTGCGACACGAACCCTCCGATTGCTTTGTGGGCCAGAACGACTACTTGTGGGGCCCATCCTATCACTTTCCCGATCCCAGCCGTGCGATCAAGGAAGCCTTCGGGCAATGCTTCTTCCGGATTTGTGTACTCGGTTGGAGATTCCATTGCCCCTTTTGATGCAGGCTTGCGTAGGGACCACAGGAAACGGTGACCACTACGTTCCAGGGCCAACGCGATTTCTTTTACCTGCACTGTATCGAAGCCGCCCATGCTCCCGAAGCAGAGAAACACTACCGATGACGGAGCCTGATCATCAAGCCATCTCATGATGCAGTCCCGATTGGACGTCCCTTGATCACCTTTTATGTTCAAAATGGGCCCCACGGGATAAACAGGAGGCACATTGCTATTCTTAGATTCAGTGGTCAAATTGTTGACTGCATAGGATTCCAACTCCCCAAATGTGTTCACCATGATTCCCTTGGTTTCTCGGAACCTCCTAACTAGTGGAAGCAAAACAGAAAGCCACTGTTCATTCGTCAACGAAGAAGGCAAAACCTGACAAAGTAAAGAGTATTTGAGGTTTAATTTTCTGTGTATATTCTTCTCCAATTGGAGGCATATTTATACATGTAC
>JAOSBM010140017.1:0-15023 GCA_027568955.1 Erythroxylum tenue | reverse complement strand
ATTTTTATTATTCCAATTTTATGATTTTTTAATACATACAAATCAAAATCTTGACTTATTATTATTAAAGTAATTTTAATTTGGAGCGTTCACAAAAATCTGCTCTTTACATTTTTTATTTAGAAGTTATATTTTTATGTGCTATACAATCCGATGAATATTCAAAAACTCAAACAACCCAATGGATTTGGATATGAGTAGTAAATCGTAAAAACCGATGGATATGGATATGAATATGGCTTGAGTCATAAAAAATGGATATGGATATGAGTAGAGTAAAACTCGAACCGAAACCTACCCATTGCCATCCCTACATCTACCTCCACAATTTCTGGATTAAAACCTATAACTATAGAATAGATGTTCCCGGATCATCTCCCATTATAAAAAAAAAGGAGAAGGTTTTGAGTGATCCACTTCTATTTAGCCTTGTAGGAGAGATTAAATTGTTATAAATCCTCTTTCTTTTCCCCCATTCTTTTTCGGAGTGTCCATTTGAATCTTGGCATCTGCAAAGAGGGAAGTTACCCCCTGTGCATTACTCACTGATTCTATGTTTTCCGCTTGCACAATCTCTTGATTTGATTCTTTTTTAGTACATTCATGACCTGCATGCTCATCCAATCCCATCAACTTTTCATAATCTCTTCTTAAGAACTTCTTATCTGTAGGTATCCACCTTTTTCCTTGAGATTTCAGTGATGGATTCCATTGATAATTGTCCACGAACAATGGCTCCCAATTGCATAACTGTTATACTTTTTGGCATATTTTGTAATGACTCCATGTTTATACGGTCTTGCATATCCAACTCTTTTTCTTTGTGTAGTATTTTCATCCATATAAAGATGTTAATTATCATGCTAAGATCTTTAGTAGTCCAATATTCAAATGAGACATTGTGTAAATGCACCCATAAAGGAACAACTTGGTGTTTAATGGAATCTGCACGAATCCTTGGTCTCCACGACTATAGAAATAAAGTTTGGTTTAAGATATGCCAGGGACCTTCCTCGACCACTTTTATAGTTGCATCTTTAGATGAGAAGGTAAATAACATGTTTTCTTTTGCTATGAGCACTTCCAATAAACCTTTTTTTTTCCACATAGTTTATGTCCATTTTTTAATAATTGAAAATGCATATCTCCTATCCCAAAAGAAGCCAATCAATGAAGCTTTTCAAGTTTTTGCATCAGCCTGAAGAAAATTCAATTTTGGGGAAACCAACAATATGCCATCTTCTTCTTTCAAAGGGCAATAATGCAAGGTACAATCCTGCCCCTCCGTTATTACTTGTTTCCAACCTTTACTAACTTGTTGAAGAACTACAGGAGCAACCTATAAGTATATCTAGAGAAAGAAGAGAATAACCCTCTATATTCTTTAGGGGCAAAGGAGGAAAGTCAGTAATGGACAAAGGGATTACTGACATTTCTAAAAAGTAAAAGACTCAATAAGGCAAAGGTCAGAAGGTCAGGGTCAACTTTTTCAAAAGGTAATTTTAAAAAATGTGAAAGTGTACAAGGCAAGAAGGAAATGAAGAGGAGGAAGATCAAATTGACCTTTGAAGAGAGAGAAAAGAAATGTAAAACAAAGCCAAATCTACATAAACACAAGAAATAAGATTAAAGATTGAGGAAAGAAAGATGACGTTAGGTGAGGTAGTTAAGTAGAATGAAAGTTAGTCAAGCGAGAAGTGTTTCATGACTCCTAAGTTCTTCCAAGGAAGATGAGTGGGAAGGTGGCTAGAGAGATGGCAAAGTCAAGGGCTTTTGTTTCACTGCAACTCTTTGTTTGTTGTGGTGAAATCCTCTTATATCATAGTTTTGAATTGTCACTCATGGACATCGACCTAGGGATGACAATGATCGGCAATCTTGCTAAATTTTTTTTAAAATTAAAAGTATAAAATAATAATTTTTTAATTAAGTCTAAGTTTGGACTGTCTAAGCTCAGGACTTGTCTAAAGTTTAATTTTTTTAAGCAAAATAATGTTGTTTTGTTTAGAATAATTGAGCCTTGAGTTAATTTAAGCTTGAATTTAACCTCACTGGCTATTAGATCGATGAAGAATCTCTCTAAAATTTGCTCTTTGATCAGTGGTTGAAAACCACTCACTGGTTGAAGACATCGACTCTCCAAAGTCGGATTGGAAGTGTGTATCACTATATAGGCCGTCCAGATATCGGAGACTTACACCCCTTAACGCCCTCCCTAGGCTTACACGGGTCTTACTGCTCTCGCCTTTTAAGACTCCTACTTCACTCACACACTCTTACTCTTCATTCCCCGTTAAGGATTCTGACTCAAGGCAGCGGAAATGGTTAGAAGCAAGATAGATTTACCAGATTGTCATCGATTTTTTGATATACAGGATCCTTATACAAGGCAAGTGTAGAGCATACTCATCTCTGCATTTTTCACAATAGGAGGAACAAGATACTTAGGGTTTAAAGGTTTCAGAGAAGAGAAGAGAGACTATTTTGCGAAGAAAAGCTTCTTCATTTTCTCATTTATCAAAACTGAAAGTTTGTATATCTTAAAAGCTAAACAAACCCTGCTTTTATAGATGAAACGAGGGATAGAAATGTAAACTACCTAAAGCTTACATGATTACAACTTTAGAAAAAGGCTACCTAACCTTATCACTAAAGCATCTTCTTTAACAAAAGTAAGAAAATAATTCACCTAACTTTTACAAAAGTCAAAAAGTAAATAGTAGCAAATAAACTACTTTACATAAAGGTGAGTCATGACGATGATAAGATGAAATCTTTCATAGGTGTTGAAGTGATTTGTGGAACCCATCTTTCATCATTGTTGCCTCTCATAATGCTAAAGAGAGATTAAGGCTGTCAGTGATATCCATTTCTCTGTCCACTTGTTCAATGAGATCATCAATATTAGTTTGAGCCCAATCAGAAGGCCATTCAGTGGGAACAGAGGTTGAGGCTTGGCCTGGATCGTCAGAGGAATTGGGAGCAGGAGGAAAGATAAAATGATCAACATTTCCTGCTTGAATATGAATCACATTATCTTCTATTGACGTCCACTGTGATGGTGAAGGAGTTCATATTGGACTAAGGACTTCAGTATCACCGTAATAAGGTCCAAGGGAACTACACATATTGGAGTATGCAATATCTCGTACTTGATTAAGTTGATCAAGATGGCAGTAGAGTTCTTCTAGTAAAGAGTCTTCCTCAGCTGACCAATGAGTAGTTATACGCCATTGTTGTACATGATTTAATGTGCAGAGGTGTCCAGAAGAGCTCATCACATAAGGGCGATGGAAGAGATAAATAACATAAGCTTTTTTATCTCGGAGAGTAGAATCCCATAAGTGATGACAAGTTAATACTTCAGACATTTCGTTTTTCCTTTTTTCCAAGGGTTGGAACCATTCTAGAAATGTCCATAAGAATGAGCTGGACTCAGTAGGGTCGAATAGATGCCGAAACAAATGCAAAGGAGAGAAAGCAACAGAACAGGCATATAAAGCTGTCATTGCCCAAAGATGCCACAAAGTATACTCATCAATATCATCTGTGAAGAGATATATCATCTTGTATGGTGTGGTAGGATCAAACAGACAAGGGCATGCTATAATGTCATCTTTTACCAACATAAGATGAAAATAATAAAATAGACATTGAGGAAGCAAAGGATATAAATCCTTGACATAAGTAGGAGTTCGCGTAAATTCAGGAGGAAACTCCTTTGCTCGAAAACTCCATAAGCCAGTACAAAGGAATGGGGAGTTTCAGAGTAGAGGAAAAGTATAAGAGTGGCTTCGAAGGTCGGGAGAGATAGTCAGCTAAGATTTTGGACCGACCTTTTAAGTGTTTGACAGTGAATTTATAGGATGAGAACCACTCTTGCCAGCACAATAATTGACTGTTTGGTATCTTTTTGCCGGCTTGATTGAGAATCTTGGAGAAAGATGTATTATCCATTTCAATGACAAAATGATAAGGAGTGAGGCGGATAGAAAACTTTTCAATACCTCGTTTTACTGCAAGGATCTCCCTATATGAGATATGATAGTGACATTCAGATGGACTAAAGGTTTCACTAGCATGTCCACAATAATGTCTCTGGTCATTGATTTTTTCGAGAAGAACTGCCCCCCAGTGTTCATCACTGACATCTGTCTGTAAGACACGTTGGTCTTTTTCAAGAATCTTCAATGGTGGAGGATCCTAACAAATCTTTTTTAGATGTTGGAAAGCTGTTGTCTGTTCTTTTTCCCAAACTGGTGGATTCTTACGTAAGAGCTTAGATAAGCTTGATGTGAAGGTTGCCACATGTGGAATAAAATCTCGAATATAATTGACAATCTCGAGGAATTGTTGAATTTGTTTTATCGTGAGATTTTCATCTGGAAATTGCAATAACTCTTTTGCAATATGTGGGTCTAGTTGATAGAATCCATCCTTAAATTGCATCCCAAGGAATTCTATTTCAGATGTACCAATTGTGCTCTTTGAGGCCGAAAGCATAATCCTATAGTGTTGGGTCAAGTCCAAAAACTGTTGAAGAAGGGCCTGATGTTCTTCATGGGTCTTTGAGAACAGTAAGATGTCATCGATGTAGATCAAAACATTGTTGAGGATAGGACCATAGATTTTGGTGATGAACTTTTGAAACAGTGATGGTGCAACCTTTAATCCGAAAGGCATCATAGTCCATTGGTACTGAGCATTGAGAATGCAGAATGCAGTCTTATAACGTTCTTTCAGGTGAGTACCCAACTGCCAAAAACCTGCTTTTAAATCAAACTTTGAAAAGATCAAAGTTTCCTTGAGGAATAGTACCTGTGTACTGATTTTAGGCAAGAGAAACTTATCTTCTTGAAGGAATGCATTTAGTGGCTTTTAGTCTATCACTAGACGTTTCTTTTCACGTTTCTACTCTGAACGCTTATTGACATAGAACGCTTGGCAAGCCCAATCCAACTTTGTGGGCTCTATCAATCCTTGCTGCAATAATATGGCACACTCATCTTGTGCGAGCTTCATATCATCAGGATTCATTCCTGGATGTGTAGCCTTCGTAGGATTGATATCCTCATTCTTCTTAAATGGCAGACTTATGAAAAAGTCTGGATTCTTCCATAGAGGATTAGGATGAGTAAACTGTGCATGAGACTCTGGACAATAGCTCAACAGTTTATCTCGAAGTCCAGTGTAATGTGCAGGAACCTGAGTTAGTTCAAACACATTTTTTAGATCAGTGTATGGACTCATAAGGTTTCGATACCTGAGGCCTATGGGTAGGATCTATAAATGTCTGACTTTATAGTAGACATCCATTTCAATTAAAACATCTGGGCCTGGTAGATTGCTTCCAAGAACTTTGGTCCAAACTGTACACTGAGGAAAGAAGTGAATGCCAATTCTGCTTCTTGTTCGCAACCTAATCTTGAAACTGTTTTCATCAGCTGCAGTGAAATATTCTTCATGTTAAGTCCATGCTTCAGCTGGTAGGATGTTGGGCTTCATGATCGTACGACTAGATCCTGTATCCATGAATCCAATAGCCTTAATGGGTCGATCATATTTATCCTGTTGGAAGATCTGGATATGGACATATGGTCTTTGTACTGGAGTACAATCTAACTTCATACATGTCTGCTGTAACATATTGACTGAATCATCACTAGTATAGGCAAATGATTGTGATGAATCTTCTTTTTCTGTTGAAACAGAAACAGCAAACTGTGTTTCACTGTCCTAACTAGACTGTTCTTCTAGTAGTTCCTCAATAGGATTATGAGGATGTATTGGCAAGATTTTTTCAATCTTTTCTAGGAATTTGGCATCCTTCCTGGTTGCCTTAGGACAGTTGTTGGCTAAATGCTTATTGCTTCCACAGACAAAACATCTAAGTCTTCCTTTCTGATTATGAGAAGACTTTTTGAAGAACCTCATACGTCTATACTTGTTGCTCCTGTTCTTCACTTTGAAGTTTTGCTTCCAAGGCTTCTTGCCTTCCTTCCTTTTGTGGAACTTATGTCTCCTTTCATAGTAGACTTGAGATTAAAGAGCTTTTCTGCTGCTATGGCACTTACAAGTCTTTTCATCTTTGCACTTAATCTGGAGATATGGTTTCTTACAAGCTTGCTTCAGAACTGGACCTCCTTTGAGGATGTTCTTGAACAAAGTATGCTGATCATATAACTTGTCAAGAGAAGCTATAGAAAGCTGATAGATTTTTCCAAGAGAAATAGTCGACATATCTCTTTGAAGAGAAGCTATGGTCCTTTGTAGTTCTGGTTGTATTTCATCTGAAAGGGATGAGATAAAGGTATAACGAAGATTAACATCATTCCATCTATTCAGAAGATAATACCTTTCCGACATGCATTTGTAATGCTTTTGAATATCACGCTTATCAAGAGAACATTTCACTGCAAAATATTCTTGATGGATTTGCTTGTCAATCAACTAGAAATCACCAATAAATTCTTTGTGTATAACACCAAGTAGTGCTCCAGCTATTGTAACTTGTATATACTCAAGTAGTTGATATTCACTAACACTTTGCCACCATTTTCGCAAAGTACCAGTAAACCTGGATGTAAATTCAAACAAAATATCCGGAAGTGGATGATTAGGTCTGGTCATTTGTAAATCAATCCATGCACCAAACTCATAAAGTCTATCTCGCCATTTCTTTGGAGGTAGATCATCGAAACTAAACCAAGGTCCTAAAGTAGGCTTGATATTCATCGATTGTGCAGCTGCCGTAGCTGGTGTTTTTTGAGGTGCAGGTTCAGGTCTGAAAGGCTCAGTACCTGTGGATTCAGTTTCACTGATTACTGGTTCATGTTCTTCAGTATATTGAGGCATGGTCATCGGAACATTGGATAGTTCTGAAAGATCAGCAAAGTTAGCTGATGAGTCATCAGTTGTATCTCCTTCAACTGATTCATTAAATGCCCCTAATGAGGGTTGTTCTTCTGACGCGATGAGTGACTGCTCATCTAAACAACTAGATGGTGCTGCAGAAACTTCAGATATGTTGCTATCCGCTTCAGTTTTCTCAGAATGAGAACTAGAATTATCTGCAAGAGGATCAGACGTGAGAGTAGCTACGTACTCTGGCAGTTTAGCTTTATCCTTCCCAAGAGAAGTAGTGGAAGGTTGAACTGGTGGTGGAGATTCTGGTGGTGTAAGTATTTGTACAGGTTTTCTCCACTCAGGTGAAGGTTCAAAGGGTATATGAGAAGATGAGGCTTCTGGAACCTTTAAAGAATAGTGCTCAGAAACTCGAGGCTTAGGCATACGATCAGATGTTGACTTTGTCTTTGATCGTCGAGGTTTTTCATGAGTTGTCTGAGGATGAACATACTGTTTAATTAAAGGGTAGTTGAACTTAAATACCTTTAAATAGTCAGCTTCTTCTGGATACCGTTAATACGAAGGAGTTGGATTTGATGGCTGAAGAGTTGAGAACTCTGAAGAAGATGAGCCATATATCTGATAAGATTGTGAAGCACGCATATCTGCTTCCATTTGTTGTACAGTCCTTTATATCTCTTGTATCTTTCGTACTTTCAAGTCGAAATTTGGCCCCATATATCGGGCAGAGATGTATTGTTTCAGTTCAGCATCAAGTTGCTGAATCTGGGCTTTATATGATTGATACATCTTTTGTAGCTATTCCGCAACAGAATCGACTTTTCTGCGAGTAGCAATGTTTTGTTGTCTAATTCCATCCGGCTTGGAATCAATCCTTCTTAGAACTTTGTTCTGTGCTACTGCGTTGTGTGTTTGCCAGTTAAGAACTTCATTTTGAGGATTAGATGCAAGTGTTCCTTGTGATGCAACTCCTGATGCTCTAATATACGGGTTAGAGATAACCCTCTGTGATTCATCAGTACTTCGTGATAATAGAGGAAAGTTATCTTCATCTGGCTTGACTACCATATAGGGCATAGAAGTAGGAGGTTGTACAAGAATTGCTAGCAAAGATCTGTAAGTTCTCTCAATAGATCTGCATGTTTTAGACGACCAGAGCATCTCCCTTATAGATTTTGGTCTGGATCTTTTTATCTGTAGCAAAAGACCATTATGATCGTCTAGATCTGGATCCTCATCTTGGTGAGGATAGTCACGGGAAGGCAAGCACCAAGCCTTGGGCTTGGATTTTTTCTTCCTTCTTCGTTGATATCTTGGATCATCATCATCTGTGTTTGACTCAGGATTGAGACAAATCTCACAATCTGGTTCGCACATGGATGGGTTGACATCCCATATAAAGTGTCCACGATGATGACTAACATAGACTGGATCTTTATTAGATTTAAAATAATGGATTGGAGGACCGTCTTTTCCTTCCGTATGAGAGAATACGGGCTGGATCTGAGGCTTTGAGCCCCAATGGATAGATCTGTTGTCTGTCTGACCAGATCTGAATGTTCCATGGGTTGGATCATCAGGATTGAACCTGATGTAGATGGACCAGGTGTGTCGTCGCTAGGTCTGGTGTAGATGGATTTGACTGAGCCATCTCTTAGAGTCTGCAGAATCGGAGAAGTTGTATGAAAAGAGTGTCGATGAGGCTCATAGAATACCTTTTGGTAGTTGATAATCTATTCTATAGGCATCAACTTTTCAAGCTCCTGTGCAGGTAACTGCTTTGGGATATGGAGAATATTTGTCTGGTTGTTAGCAACATCAGCAACCATGTATAGAGCATCCGAAGTAGAGTTTGGAAAGTTTATGTCCAAGGCATGATTCTGAAGACGATAGATCATTTGGTGATGTAAAGTAGCCATGATGGCACTTGGATCTTGATCTACTCCAGTGATCTGGATCTGAACCTGAAGACGTTCAGATAGGGTAGGATCATCCAAACTGATGTTGAAATCAGGTGCTATGGTCAAGATAACACTTCCTCTGTCAAGAGTTGTCAGCAAGGTACCAATTAGAGCATTTTGGTATGTTGTGTAGGCAGTGTCAAGAAGTGATATCCTGGCTGTTGCAGGAATACCTTTTCTTTCATGTAGAGTAAGAACAAGTCGTAGAGCTCCAAAGTGTAGATGTGTATGATTCTGCTCTCTCCATAAGGCGATCAGCTCCTTAGGAATTTCAAGCTTTACGTATTGTTCTGCTGTTGTAGATCTGAGACCACACTGTTCCAATTTGAAACTTTGGATGGTTTCCTTTACTCTAGGTCTAGAAGTAGCTAACACACTCCTAATACTTCTCGTCCAAGAACGGTCACGAGAATAGATATTGTAAGGACTAAGCAAAGGTAAAGAAGACTCACAAACACGATTTTCTACAGGCACATGGGTAATTTCAACAAGATTTTCTATTTTTTGTGATAAAATACGCTTAACACCTCTAGGTAACTCAGCTAAAGACAAACTAGAAGATAAATGGACTGGATATGAAAAATTTTCCATAGATCTTATGCAGCTCTCTTCTTACTCCCTTTCTTACCTAATATCCAAATGTTTCCCCTCCTGGAAAGATTCGAAGGTGCTATGTTCCCAAGCAAACCATAAGCAGTAGTGATCTGCTAAGCAAGAAGTAGAATTACTTCAAGGGGTACCGTCTATACCTCGCCACAAACTAGACAAAGAGATGGGAAAGTGCACGAGTAAGCGTACCGGTCCGTTGGTAAGTAGACACAGGGAATATGACCTCATTGGCTAACCCTCACTAGGCTAACTTTGTTCTAAACCACTCACTGGTTGAAGACATTGACTCTCCAAAGTCGGATTGGAAGTATGTATCACTACATAGGCCATCCAGATATCGGAGACTTACACCCCTCAATGCCCTCCCTAGGCTTACCGTCTATACCTCGAGGCTTGCCAAGCGTTCTATGTCAATAAGCGTTCAGAGCAGAAACGAGGAAAGAAACATCTAGTGATAGACTACAAGCCACTAAATGCATTCCTGGAAGATGGTAAGTTTCCCTTGCCTAAAATCAGTACACAGGTACTATTCCTCAAGGAAGCTTTAATCTTTTCAAAGTTTGATTTAAAAGCAGGTTTTTGGCAGTTGGGTATTCACCCAGAAGAACGTTATAAGACTGCATTCTGCATTCCCAATGCTCAGTACCAATGGACTGTGATGCCTTTCGGATTAAAGGTTGCACCATCACTGTTTCAAAAGTCCATCACCAAAATCTATGGACCTATCCTCAATAATGCTTTGATCTACATCGATGACATCTTACTGTTCTCAAAGACCCATGAGGAACATCAGGCCCTTCTTCAACAGTTTTTGGACTTGACCCAACAGTATGAGATTATGCTTTCGGCCTCAAAGAGCACAAGTGGTACATCTGAAATAGAATTCCTTGGGATGCAATTTAAGGATGGATTCCATCAACTAGGCCCACATATTACAAAAGAGTTATTGCAATTTTCAGAGGAAAATCTCACGGCAAAACAAATTCAACAATTCCTCGGGATTGTCAATTATATTCGAGATTTGATTCCACATGTTACAGCCTTCACATCAAGCTTATCTAAGCTCTTACGTAAGAATCCACCAGTTTGGGCAAAAGAACAAACAACAGCTGTCAAGCATTTGAAACAGCTTCGTCAGAATATTTCACCTTTTGAATCTTTCTGAACAGAGACTATCTCACTCTCAGACAGATGTTGCTCATCCTTCTGTCGATACATCATCTACACTTCTTCGACAACATCCACCTTGGCCTCCAGACCCTTTTTCTATCTATAAGTATCCATCTTTTCTTCGACCACAGACCTTCAGTGAGTTTTCTAGCTCTTGTCATCCTCAGAAAAAACACAATTTGTAGAATGGCTAGTCCTCCTCTTTTTGCTTTAGTTAAAAAAAGCTTTTCCTCCGATAAGTAGGCCTCCTGCTAATCTCTCTGAAGTTGCCACTATTGCACGTACTAGTGTCTTCTATTACTTGCATCTTTTCTTGCTTAAACATTCATCTACTGGTTTACCCAATATGTTCAGCATTAAAGCACCATACCTTAATGTGAGTCTCCTCCAAGATCCAGTTTCGAAAAACACATTATGATACCTTTGGGCTCTTTCTTCCCTTTATGCTTGTGCTTTCTCCGTCTCTCCACTACAACTGTATCAACATCTCTTTAATCCTAATAATGGAAGCTCATTATTATGGACATTGCTTGAATGGTTTCAACCATTAGATCAATGGAAGCACTAGTGTTCTATTGTGATTGATCAACATCGTCTATGGACATCCTCTGCTAGACGACAAACAACGCAATGCTTTTTCATTGTTCATCGCCCATACAGAGAAACTCATACCGGTATACTCTACACAGAGCCACGTGTCCAATTTTGGCATGCATCCTTATATCGGCCACGTTATCAGAAAGGTGTGTTAAAAAGTTTGAAAGAAGTGCTTAAGGAACTTAACCACTTTTCGACTCCACCAATATTAACGACATCTATTGGACCATACCCTGGAGAAGTTAAGCCTGATGAACCAGAAGCATCAGAAGTTGATATTCCTGGTTCCAATAGTCCTGAATATGATACAGAACCATAAGCCATAATTAATATAGCTTCTGATACAGTAGGACCTTCTCAACCATATAATCCAGAATTTCAAGATGCTCAAAACCCACAAGAGGATATTCCAAGCATCTCTGATTCTGAGATAGACCATCTCCTGCACAAATTTCATCAAGCTGAGTTCAGAAAGAGACATCGCTCTTCTGATGACTCAAGTGATCCAAATTCTCCATCCAATCTCCAGTCGTGGCACGAAGTTATTCGTGACAAATAAAGGTTTTGGACTCTTTGGAGCAAGTAGAGCAAAAGACATGGAATAGACAACTGAGTTGATAAAAGAGGCAACAATTATGAAAGATGGATTCCATAAATCACTTCAACAACTATTGAAGATTCTATCTTATCATCGTCATGATTCACCTTTATGTAAAGTAGTTTTTTTGCTACTATTTGCTTTTTGACTTTTGTAAAAGTTAGGTGAATTATTTTCTTACTTTTGTTAAAGTAGATGCTTTAGTGATAAGGATAGGCAGCCTTTTTCTAAAGTTGTAATCATGTAAGCTTTAGGTAGTTTACATTTCTATCACTCGCTTCGTCTATAAAAGCAAGGTTTGTTTAGCTTATAAGATATACAAACTTTCAGTTTTGATAAATGAGAAAATGAAGAAGCTTTTCTTCGCAAAATAGTCTCTCTTCTCTTCTCTGAAACCTTTAAACCCTAAGTATCTTGTTCCTCCTATTGTGAAAGATTGCAGAGATGAGTATGCTCTACACTTACCTTGTATAAGGATCTTGTGTATCAGAAAATCGATGACAGTCTGGTAAATCTGTCTTGCTTCTAACCATTTCCGTTGCCTTGAGTCAGAAGCCTTAACGGGGAATGAAGAGTAAGAGTGTGTGAGTGAAGTAGGAGTCCTAAAAGGCGAGAGCAGTAAGACCCGTGTAAGCCTAGGGAGGGCGTTGAGGGGTGTAAGTCTCCGATATCTGGACGGCCTATGTAGTGATACACACTTCCGATTCGACTTTGGAGAGTCGATTTCTTCAACCAGTGAGTGGTTTAGAACAGAGTTAGCCTAGTGAGGGTTAGCCACTGAGGTCATATTCCCTGTGTCTACGTACCAACAGACCGGTACGCTTACTAGTGCACTTTTCCATCTCTTTGTCTAGTTTGTGGCGAGGTATAGACGGTAATGCCGTGAAAACCTCCGTACCCCTTGAAGTAATTCTACTTCTCGCTTAGCAGATCACTACTGCTTGTGGTTTGCTTGAGAACATAGCACCTTTGCATCTTTCCCGGAGGGGAAACATTTGGATATTAGGTAAGAAAGGGGTAAGAAGAGAGCTGCATAAGATCTATGGAAAATTTTTCAGGTCCAGTCTATTTATCTTCTAGTTTGTCTGTAGCTGAGTTACCTAGAGGTGTTAAGTGTATTTTATCACAAAAAATAGAAAATCTTGTTGAAATTACCCATGTTCCTGTAGAAAACCGTGTTTGTGAGTCTTCTTTGCCTTTGCTTAGTCCTTACAATATCTATTCTCGTGACCGTTCTTGGACGAGAAGTATTAGGAGTGTGTTAGCTACTTCTAGACCTAGAGTAAAGGAAATCATCCAAAGTTCCAAATTGGAATAGTGTGGTCTCAGATCTACAACAACAGAACAATACGTAAAGCTTGAAATTCCTAAGGAGCCGATCGCCTTATGGAGAGAGCAGAATCATACATATCTACACTTTGGAGCTCTACGACTTGTTCTTACTCTACATGGAAGAAAAGGCATTCCTGCAACAGCCAAGATATCACTTCTTGACACTGCCTACACAACGTACCAAAATGCTCTGATTGGTACCTTGCTGACAACTCTTGACAGAGGAAGTGTCATCTTGACCATAGCACCTGATTTCAACATCAGGTTGGATGATCCTACCCTATTTGAACGTCTTCAGGTTCAGATCCAGATCAGTGGAGCAGATCAAGATCCAAGTGCCATCATGGCTACTTTACTTCAACAGATGATCTATCATCTTCAAAATCATGCCTTGGACATAAATTTTTCAAACTCTACTTCAGATGCTCTATACATGGTTGCTGATGTTGCTAACAACCAGACAACTATTCTCCAGATCCCGAAGTAGTTACCTGCATAGGAGCTTGAAAAGTTGATGCCTACAGAATGGATTACCAACTACTAGAAGGTATTCCATTCGCCTCATCGACACTCTTTTCATACAACAACTCCTCTGATTCTGCAGACTCTGAGAGATGGCTCAGTCAAATCCATCTACACCAGACCTAGCGACGACACGCCTGGTCTATCTACATCAGGCTCAATCCTGATGATCCAGCCCATGGAACATTCAGATCTGGTCAGACAGACAACAGATCTATCCACCGGGGCTCAAAGCCTTCAGATCTAGCCCGTATTCTCTCATACGGAAGGTAAAGATGGTCCTCCAATTCATTATTTTAAATATAATGGAGATCCAGTCTATGTTAGTCATCATCGTGGACACTTTGTATGGGATGTCGACCCATCCATGTGCGAACCAGACTGTGAGATCTGTCTCAATCCTGAGTCAGACACAAATGACAATGATCCAAGATATCAACGGAGAAGGAAGAAAAAATCCAAGCCCAAGGCTCGGTGCTTGCCTTCCCGTGACTATCCTCACCAAGATGAGGATCCAGATCTAGACCATCATAATAGTCTTTTGCTACAGATAGAAAGATCCAGACCAAGGTCTCTAAGGGAGATGCTCCGGTCGTCTAAAACATGCAGATCTACTGAGAGATCTTGCAGATCTTTGCCATCAATTCCTGTACAACCTCCTACTCCTATGCCCTGTAAGATAGTCAAGCCAGATGAGGATAACTTTCCTCTATTATCACGAAGTACTGATGAATCACAGAGGGTTATCTCTAACCCGTATATCAGAGCGTCAGGAGTTACTTCACAAGGAACACTTGCATCTAATCCTCAAGATGAAGTTCTTAACTGGCACACACACAACGCAGTAGCACAGAACAAAGTTCTGAGAAGGATTGATTCCAAGCTGGATGGAATTAGTCAACAAAACATTGCTACTCACAAAAAAGTCGATTCTGTTGCGGAAAAGCTACAAAAAATGTATCAATCATATAAAGCCCAGATTCAGCAACTTGATGCTGAACTGAAATAATACATCTTTGCCCGATACATGGGGTCAGATTTCGACTTGAAAGTACGAAAAATACAAGAGATACAAAGGACTGTACAACAAATGGAAGCAGATATGCGTGCTTCACAATCTCATCAGATATATGGTTCATCTTCTTCAGAGTTCTCA
Source organism: Erythroxylum tenue (assembly GCA_027568955.1). Lineage (NCBI taxonomy): Eukaryota > Viridiplantae > Streptophyta > Magnoliopsida > Malpighiales > Erythroxylaceae > Erythroxylum > Erythroxylum tenue. Next base: position 211 of record JAOSBM010140017.1, on the reverse strand, counting down.
ACTCTTCAGCCATCATATCCAACTCCTTCGTATCAACGGTATCTAGAAGAAGCTAACTATTCAAAGGTATTTAAGTTCAACTACCCTTTGATTAGACAGTATGTTCATCCTCAGACAACTCATGAAAAACCTCGACTATCAAAGACAAAGTCAACATCTGATCGTGTGCCTAAGCCTCGAGTTTCTGAGCACTATTCTTCAAAGGTTCCAG
>JAOSBM010139950.1:0-15044 GCA_027568955.1 Erythroxylum tenue | reverse complement strand
ATAACTTCATTGTCCCTTTCAGAAATTTCCTTTAATACACATATGGGTCAACTTTCCATGCTAAAAATGATAAGGTACATGACCAAATTAGACAAAACTTCCTTCTGTAAAGTTGTTCTTCTATTTCTTATATTTCTAATGACACCAAAACCATCTAATTTGGATCAATATACTAAGAGATATACTCAAAACACCTTCGACTATTTTTAAGTCCAAACGATTTCTTCATAACAGTTGTATCCTTATGTCTCTAGTTTCCAATGCTTCAAAAATCACCTAATTTGGATAAGTATAGAGAAAGTTATGCTTAAAATATGAATGTATGTTCGAGCTGTCGAAGGAAGGATGCTCGCCGCGACGTGGAGAAAAAATGAAGTCGCGACCTACAGCCTAAAAATCAGTTTTCTCGAAATTTCTTGCAACGTTCACCACGACGAGTTCAAAGGGGATCTCATACATCGCGACGTACAAAAATTTAGTGAGTCCCGACGAGCTGTGCCACAAGTCGCGACGTACAAAAATTTATGTGACGTGACGTCTGAAACAAAACTCGTCTTCTCCGATTTTCCTCTTATCAATATTCTGCATTCCTATGTTTAATCTCGCATCCATTAACTCAAACAACATTCAAACAATTCTTCTAACTCATTTTTAACTCATCAATACACATGCAACTCAAAAAGATTCCAGAATCAAGCTTAAGCATCAACTTCACTCCTCCTGATAGTCTCAGACAGAAGACATGCATGTTCAATTTGGCTTTCTCTAACTCGAACAGGGTATAAATGCATTCATAGATTTTCAGGCACTCTTCTGTAACTTATTTTAAATAAAACAGATCTTATTTCATACTTTGCTGAACAAATTCCTATTTCACAGATTCGGCCATCTAGTTCATTCAACACCGAAACTTTGCTTCCCTAACCTCACATGCATGCATTCATCTCCATAGTAAAACATCATTTACAACAATAACTTACTTGATTTGGCTATAAAATCCTGCAAGGAGGATGGATTAACACATCAAAAGTCTCGTAGATAGTATTCGGATGTCAAGTTTCCTTCACCGAGAAGAACACTTGCCAAGCAACAACCCTAACTCCTAATGCATACTCGGTATACTTGCATGTCTAACATGTGTCCTACGAGGGTTACTATCAATTTGACACATGGCTCTATGCATGTGAGCCATTTGTCTTTCAAGCAACTTACCACATGTCTCCAACATGTTCAAGCCATTTGTCCCACAATAATTAGTCCACGTGTCACTATAGGAATGGTCCAAAATAAATATTTTTCTAAAATTTTACCAAAAATACCAAAATATCCCAAATAATACTAAAATTGTCAAAACACATTTTAATCAGATTAATAACTCAATTATACCCGAAAAATGTCATGAATACATGTACAATCATATTAATGTGAAAAATGTGTATGTCACAATTAATTCATGCATGATATGCATTTTCCTAATTTCTCATAAATTCTCATAATTCACAATTTTAACCCTCACATGGGTAATGGGATGAAGAGGACGAGTTGGAGTAGATAAGTTGACATTACTAGTGGAGGATATAGGTAGAGTTTATCCATTACCGATAATCACTTGATTTGGACCATTGTATGGAGTTTCAGATTCGACAAGGTGAGCATCAGGTGTTATGTGATTGGTTGCTCCAGTATCCGGAAGCCATTAAGTAATAGTGTTGGAAGTAAGGGTAGGAGGGTCTGAAGCATTGTGAATGTTTAAGGAAGTAAAAGAAGAGGAAGGGTTGTTTGGATGAGGTGAGGAATTTGTGAGACAATTTCGAGATTTAGAGTAATGGAAACGACAATGAGCAGCAATGTGACCCCATTTCTAGCAAATTTGGCAACTAGTGGATTTATTGTGGGTAGTGGACCGTTAGAAATAATGTGATTGGGTTAGGTATTGGTGAAAAAAATGGTTTTGATGTTGCTGGGCTAGGTCTTGAGACTAATGGGCTTGGAAGTGTGGAGACAAATAAGTGTCTTGCAGATTGAGCCCATCTGCATTAAAATTAGAGAGTCCATGCAGGTTGAGTCCATGTGTGTTCGGGTTTGTTGAAGAAGAGCCTTAAAGATTAGGGTTGGCACCCGTGTGTCCCCAGCCATGACACCCGCTAGTGCCACCGCGTCCATTGGAGAAGGAGGACCTATGACCTATGTAGGAGAAAAAAAACACTGAGTCAAAGGGAGGAGAAGAATGAAAAAGAGTAACCTCTGTTCCTAAATGAAGAGTTTTGCTCTAAGCTCGCCGAAGGAGACTGGAGATTCTCGGTGTTTGATGGTGGTGATAAAGGATTCATATTCCGAAAGTAGTCCATTCAAGGTGAGAAGTACTAGGTTTTCATAAGAAATTTTGTCAACAATGGCAGCAAGTTCGTCAGCTGTAGCAAAAACTGAGGTAAGAAATTCAGTAATAGAGTCTGGTCCTTTCTTTAGTGTGAAGAGTTGACGCCGAATTAGAGATCGTTATGAGTTTGAATGTTGCATGAAGTGACTTTCCAGAGAAACCCAAAGATCCCGCGTAGTCATACAACCGATTGCAAGCCTTGCAATGGAGCTAGCTAAAGAAGCGGTAAGAAAGCAGCATACTAGTCTGCCAAAATTTAACCATTTGGGAAAGTCTGAAGAATCATCATCCAGTGGTGTTATGGAACCATCAATGTATCCAACAAGATCATAAGTGATGAGGACGGCATGAACTTGATTATGCCAGATGAGGTAATTTGTTGAATTCAATTATATAGTGATGAAATTTGCGATCTGATTGAATGGTAAAGTAGGAGAATCGAGGTATGCCATTTGAGATGTATTTCGGGTTTTGCAAACTTGTGTTGGGTGTGTAGCAGAAACAATGTTGTTGTGTGTTTTGGGTTATGGTAAGTTGATAGGCTGAATAGGTGTTTGATGAAAGTTCTGGCTGAATGCAAATTGTGTGGGTTGGTGAGATGATTATTGTATCAGCTCTGATACCATGAAAATATAGACGAAGCAGAAATTAATATGTGAATGTATTGTTTTCTTGTATAATAGCTTTACACAGTATTTATTCAAATCTTGACATCTAAGTTGTTGAGATAATATCAGATAAGATACAGAAATAAATTCAAATGAAATACAAGATAATGCAAATTATGTTGGTTAGATTGTAGAAGATATCACATGTTTATCACTCTGGCTAAAAATCCTTTTCTTACCACAGCTGTAACCAATTAGTGGCTAGCTAACCATGTTAAAATAAGATGACAAGTGTATAGTACCTTAGATGCGCAAATTGAAACCTCTCTTGAGCAGCACGGAGACTGACAAGTGGGTCTTCTCTGAGCTAGCATTTTTGGAAAGACTCGAACAGTTAGAAAAACGAAATGGCATCATTATGTTTCAAATAACTAATTTCCATATATCTTAATGTAGTCAGTGTGGTAGGGACCATTGTGGAAGGATCTTCGACTTAGGTTTATTTGCAAACACATGCTATTTGCAATCCTCCACGTCCAATACAGCTTCATCCAGTAAGCGGTTGGCATCCAATGAGAGAGTCGTTCAGCTTGACAGCATAGTACAGATACTGGCAACTTAGTGCAACAATCGATTGGTAATAAGGTTAATGAGTTGAAGGGGAGGGGCAGCACCTCATCACAGCTATCAGACCATCCGCCTTCACCAACGGCATAGTTTAGTTTTGCTACTCTCAAGTCATTTGTATTAATTACATATTTATTATTGAAAACAATAATTTTTATTATCAATTAAAATAAATTTTTTATATTATCATTTAACTTACTATTTAGATAAATTAAATGTAGAAAAAATTCAATATATTATCCCTTGATAATTATAAAAATTAAATATCAATCATAAGATTACCAATCAAAATTAATTTACAAATTAAATGTATGAAAATAAAAAAATAATATCGGTGCATTTACTGATAGAATTATAATATCTATCGGTACATTTAGTACTAAATTTACTGACAGAATAAAAACATTCCATCGGTAAATAATTCACCGATAGAAAAACTTACCGTTGCTAAATTTTCTGACAAAACTTCAACACCTTAACTGTCACTAAATTTACTAACGTACATATAAAATTTGTCACTAAATTTACTGACAGGACATAACTTACCATTGCTAAATGCAATATTTTAAAAACCGAACCGAACATCGAACCAATCAAAGGAAAGGTTTAAGGTTTAAAGGATTAACTGGTAGTGAACCGCTATAAAACCCGTATATAATAAATAAGAAATAAAACTTATAAGAATAAGTAAAATAAATGAGAGACTAATATAAAACTTAAAATAATAATAAAATCAAAGATAGACTAAAGAGATTACTACTACTTTAGAGAGTTCAGGTTCTTTAGCCATAAGAGTGAACAAAATTGGTTAAAATAGACAAAACTTTAATGAAATACAAGCCTGAGCTATCATTAATTACCTCCCACGATTTATGACTAAAGTTAAAGAGAGGTGGCCTAAACTCGGCTTAATCAATCGGTCGATATTGTTTTAGTGTTTCAACTGAAAATGGTCAAGTCGACCAGTTTTTCATCCCTACTAATCAGTTAATGTTGGGCCCCTTTTTCGGAGCCCAACTCTTCGGAATCATGGAGCATGAGCGGGTTTCCTTGTAGAGTTATGCCAATGTACCCTAATTAGCCATAATCGGTTCCTCATCATTCTTATAACATCTCAAGCCACAAAGGTGAGCCCACACAACGAAATCACAATAATCATAATTGACTTCATCAAAATTGTAGCTCTTAGTCTCTATTTTTTTTGGAGTAAGAACCAACTAAATCGGAGTTCTATAAATGAAGATATGCTTCAGAAACCAAAGTATAATCATGCCCTAATATGCTCTCCCAACCGACCCCTCACTTTCTTCCAATTAGTCTTTTTGAATTCAATACCAATGGTTATAAATTTTTGTGGGAAGGTAGGACAATGTGTTAGAAAACTATCTCTTCAAGAATCAATTAATTTGGAGGTCGAATGAAGAAGTTACGGCCAAAAGAATCCAACATGTTCATGTCCTTACTCATATTGTACAGGCCTTGCCATAATTGTCATAACTCTCACTATAGATGTCTTATTAACTTTTTTTAGATGGGTTCGAAAAGGAATTCTAGATCTACAACTTTTGTGAAGAACTCAAAAAGAGATTTTTTCATTTGGAGGGTCAAAACATGGGCCATATAAACCAACACGGGCAGCCCGTGTGACTTTTGGGTGTAATTGTGCTTCTGCGCTAGAAACACACAGCCTGTGTGTTTTTACACTGGCAGGCCGTGTAACCTTTGGGTGAAACAAAATTTTCACCCCCCAAGACCCCTCCAAATGATCCTAAACTCATCCTATCATCCCCTTTACTTATAATCTTGCCAAATCGAGCAATCCTAGTGCGATATCGCTCCATGAACTCTAATTATTCGGGGTACACATCCTAAGCAACATAACCTACTCAAACAATCATATCTCTCAACTCCGACATCCAAAAATCACATAATTTATATCGTTGGAAAGCTAGAAGGACAAGCTACAACTTATATCAAGACAACTTGGTCAAATTCATCCTAGATTTGTGGCGTTTTTCTCTCAAATCCAGAACACAAATCCTACCCCTATGAAAACTTAAAATTTTCAATGCAAAGACTTGAAATGCCACAACCAACCATAATATATAAGTATTTCATTCACACCAAAATAAGAGTTTTACAACGCTTTAGTAGGCATTTTGAGCCACCTTACAACACAATCCAAAATACAAACATTACAAGAAATATAATTTCTCAAAATGCAACTAAAGCATTGTTTTACAAAATCTAGCTTCAAAAGAACAAAATATGCAAGTTGGAGTGATGCCTTAACGATCTACTCGATCACTCGATTTCTTGCTCATCGCTTAAGGATGGGAAGGAAATAGGGAAGCTCGTGGGTAACAGTCTTATAATCGATAACAAGCAAAACCATTTACAAAAATCATGATCAAGGAAAATTTATATGAAATCCATGAAACATATATTTCTAAAATTTTCAACATATCAAACCAATTCACAACTCACATAAGTCAAGCATTCATCAAACTTGTCAACGCAAGTAACACATAATCACATCATAATGGTTTGGGCAGATCCATAAACATGACGAACTACACAATTACACATAATGTTCCTGTGTAGTCATAAACTTGAGGGAGTCCATAAAGGAGCTTCGTGTCACTAGCGGGTAGGCATGAGAAGCCTATAACTTGGTCAACGTGCACGTGAAATTTCTTAGATGGACTACACCAAACCCACATAGCATGTAATTCATGAACTGAAAACTGTTTGCCCGTATGACACCTTTCAAAACTTGTTTTTCATGAACATGACATATTTCATATGCATTTTCATCATCATTTCACAATTCATCAACCACATTCCTATACCAAGCATCAAAGCCATTTCACAACTCATTCAAACGCATCAATTACTACAATTATAAAGCAATTAGAATTTATTCCCCAAAATTCACAAACAACAACATAGGGCACATTCTTAAGCATTTAGAAAATAATAAATACACATTTATAGGGTAGTTGAAAAATCATTAAATTCCATTTATTGAAGAACATTTATGGCTCATTAACTCAATTATAAAAATGTTACTCACCTTAGTTTCCTTGCTTGAAAAATTGCTTAAATGTGCCTCTCCTCTTGCTCCTCTTGCCTCTCTTGATTTTCTTCAACATTTACAAAAATCCCAAATCAATAGACATTCAAATTGAAAAACCCAAAGAACCAAATGCATGAAATTGATCCTAGAATACTCATACCCATGCATTTCCTAAGCTCTTTGAACCAAAATCCCTTCTAAAAATCCAAAGATTAAACACAAACTTACCTTAAATTTTCACCAAACAATTTATTTCTTGGCTCTAATGGAAGCTCTAATCCTCCTCTTCCTCTTCCTTCTTGAACAAACTTCAAAATCACTCCTTAAGACTATGAAAAATCAAAACCTAGCTTAGCCTTCTTTCTCTCCAACAACACTCTCTCCCTCTTCTCCTTCTAATTTTTGTTTTTTCCCTCTTCAATTGCAAGACAAGTCTTCTTTCTCCCTTTTATAGTCTTGATGAAGCTAAAATGTCCAACTTGCCCTTCCTTCAACACCTTAAGACTTTATAACTTAAGTGATCTTCCAACAATGCCCCTTATACATACTTACCACCCTAACACTTAATTCAATTTACCTACATCATATTATCTTACTCACACTAGTATGCTAATTAATTCCAACATAAATTAATCTAGCAATACCCCAAAATTACTTTAAATCATGCTTAATAATAAAAAAATTTCTAGAGCTAACAGTTAAATTGTATGCTAATAACATAAAATCCATGTAATTATATATATCCAATATTGAAAATGATTTAAATTTCCAGGGCTAACAGTTAAATTGTATGCTAATAACATAAAATCCATGTAATTATATATATCTAGTATTGAAAATGATTAATTAATACCTTCTACAATAAACTTTCATCCTACAACATTTACTTGCTTCCACACAGAAATGAACTATCTCATCCTTCATATGCTTCCAAGCTAAACCAACTCCTTGTTTTGATGACCATGAAGCATACAATGATTCTACAACTTGGGAAGAAAAGCCATTGTCGCTAAGGTCCAACAGTTGCAACCTTTTTTCCATTTTAATGGTTGTAGACAAGTTTTGGGTGAACTGGCCCTCCATAGTCAAATTCTTACAACAAGAGCTTGTGTAACTGTCATCTAGTTCTAATGGCATAGTTTCCATATTGATGGGACCATCTTCACTATCAACAACTTCAAACTCACAACCTTCACTACCACATTCCTTTGATGAGAAATTGTTTAAAGAGTTTTCATATGCATTGGTCTCAGGTTGCAAAAGGGAAGTCATGCCTTTTACCCTCTCTTTTGCAGCTTGAGCATACTCCAATATATGTTTTTCCTTTATGTCGACATCATCAGCAAGATGGAGGGCCTGCAGACATTCGTTCTCTGCAGAAAAGGAAATGGCAGGTACATATGATGAATATTTCAATCAGTTAATGTTAATTATCCATCTAATTTACTACAAAACCTGCCAATGCCTGAACCAATTAAATAATTCAAATGTACCTAAGAAAATATTTGTTTAGGATCAAAACCTCTAGAGAACACTAGGGATCTATGAGGAAGGATACTAATGCATTCCCACCCTACATTAATAAATTCCTATCAAGTTTTCTCAAACTAAGGAACACTAACTATTGACCTTCGTTTTCCATAGGAAACATTCAGAGCAAGGAAAGTAAGAACTACTTAGTACATGTTCGTTTGAAGATAAATCCTATAACACTTTAAAACATATTGAATATGCGAAACATGGCACTAAAATTAATAATACTTTATTTCTATATATGTGGAATTTCTTAAATACTACATTCATGTAACATATAACTATTAGAACCTAAATGTATAGACCTGATTTAAGTTACTTTTTTCAATTGAAAAATGTAAAAGATATCTATGACGATGGCATCGTAAAGAATTAATTAACTAACCTCTTCTGAAATAGGATTTCCTTCAAGATTCATCTTAAGAATTCAATAAATGAAAGTAGTATTATTGTTAAGTTTGTGGATGTATGTAGGTGTTAATCCACAAAATGATAAGTCAAGTATCAAAGAGTCTTGAGACCCTCTGAAATGGAACTCTGTTATTTGTAGTGCCCCTTCGTACAATTTCCATCAATTTGAAAAATTAATAAGAGGCAGAGAAAAATAATTCAAACTTCATGCAAAGGTTGGATGCAGAAAAAACATAAACAAAAACAGAAGTGTACTCACAATTCCTACACCAGGTATCCCAAGTATTAGCCGTGAAAAGGATGAGGTTTTAGCAAGTTGGCAAAGGGTATCTATAACTAGCTTGAAATAAGCACGCAAAAGGAGAAATGAGATCTGAGAAGAGAGAAGATGGCAGAGGCAAGGTGAGAGTTTGATTTGTGAAATTTGAAGTTTGATTTGAGAAGAGAAGAGCTCGATTTCTTCATCTATGGAGGTAGTGAAAGATGGTGAAAAGAAGACAGTGAAGAGGGGAGGAGAGGGTTCGATGAAATGAAATCTGAAGTTTGAAGAGAAGAGCTCGATTTCTACATCTACGGAGGTAGTGAGAGATGGTGAAGAGAAGACAGTGAAGAGAAGATCAGAAGATGGTGAAGAGAAGAAGATGAAGATGCCAGGAGAAACTCGAGAGGTTTCGACGAAATGAAAATATGTAGTTATGTATAGTGACAGACCTGTTGGACAAAAACTAGCCGGTTTGTTGATAAATCGGCCATTTTTTATACAGAGAGGTTATTAGGGAAAACCGAACTGGGCCACTAGCCGGTTCAAACTTTTTTTAGACTGGTCTGGTCCTGTTTTTAAAACCTTGGGATTTTCAAAACTTTATTCGTCGGTAATATTTACTGACAAAGAATAGAAATACTTCATCAGTACCGATGGAATATTTCTATTCTATCGATAATCAATATCGACGGAATATTTTTATTCTATCGCTAAAGATTACAAACATTCATTTCTCTAACGACTCGTGGTTAGTAACCGATGAAATATTTCTATTCCGTCGCTACAGATTACAGACGGTTGTTTCTCTAATGTCTCATATGGTCAGTAATTTTCGTCCACAAATTCACTTACTGAGGGAAAACCTTCACTTTTTGTCAATAATTTCTATTGTTAAACATCTGTTAGCCCCCGAAATTTTTCTTGTTTAATTAAGCATGATTTAAATGAATTATGAAGTTTGATGGATAAAGTTTTGGAGCTACTTGTTATGTAAATATTAGTGGGATTTTATTATATGGTTTGGTTGCATTAAAAGTGGTAAGATTTTATGACATAGATTAATTGAATTGCAGCATTAATGTTATAAGAATGTATTAAGGGCAAAATGGGCAAGTCACTTAAGAGAATAAGATATAAAGCTTATATTGAAGGGAAAAAGGGACATTTGATGATTATTAAGGGTATAAAAAGAAGAAGAAAGGGTTGGTTTGTTTGAAAATGAAGAGAGTGTCGTAGGAATAGAGAGAAGAAGGGAGGAAAATTAAGGTTTTGGAGATTCTTGAAGAATTTGAAGACATTGAAGCTAAATCAAGTAAGTATAAGCATTAACCTCTTTTGATTTGATGAATGAACCTCATTTAGTGGTAGTTAGAAGTGAAAATGGTGTATGAAAAATGGTTTAAACTTTTAGGGTTTTTGATCAAAGATAGATTTTGATGTTTTGTTAATGATTTTGGGTTGTAATGAGCTTAGAAATGAAGTATAAGAGGTGATTTAAGGTTAAGATAGGTTGTATATGAAATATGGGAAGTATATGGATGAAGAATGTTGAAAAAATAGGTATTCAGGAGGATTTTGGGTTTACACGTCGCGACGTACGACAGCTTCACGTCGCAGCGAGCTCCTATTTTCTAACACTGACATGCTTTAGTAGTTTGGGTATCAATTTTTCTGTAGATGCCCAAATGAGGTTATTTTTGATTCGTTAGAAAATAGAGATATATGGCTACAAGGTTTATGAAGAACTAAAGCTTTAATTCAGTTTTTAAAGATCTCAAATTTTGGATGGAAGTTGAGTATATATTATTGTTTCAGCATAAGGATAGTCCCAGCATGTTTTGGCTATAACATTTAGAGTACTGAACCAAATTGAATTATTTAGGAGTCATTAGAAACTTAAGACAATAAGGAACATTTTTCCAGAAGAGAATATTATCAGATTTTTTCATTTACTTGATCATAAATTGGAATTCCTATTGAATGGAATTTTTGACTATTGTTAAACGAAATCAAGGAAAGCAAGAGGAGCAAAGTATGAGGCATCTTTGAGCAAGTTTATAAGCAAGGAATTTAGGTGGGTTTCATGTTTATAATAGAGTAAATAAGCCACTAAATGTCTTCTTTGAATTGCATCACAAGTGTTGCATTTATTGCTTCTTGAATGCTTTGAAAAAGTGTTACGTGTTTGACATGAGCTTATCATGTTGATGATTTATGAAAAGCCTTTGAAAATTACTCTTTTTGAAAAAGATACAATTTTATGAAATTATGTTTTTGGAAATTGTTTTCGAAATATCTCATGTTCATGAAAAATCAAGTTCGAAAAAGTGCCAGTTTAGGCGACAAGTATTACAAGTTATGAAATACATGTTATGTAGGTTTGGTCTGGTCCATTCTGTTGTCAAGTGCACTTTGACTAAAGACTTCTCCCGTCTGCCCGCTAGTGGCATGGAACTCCTTTAAGGACTCCCTCATGTTCACGACTACACAAAAACCACTATGTGGGATTGTGTTAGCTCGTTTTGTTCACGACTACTCAGGACCCTTTATGGGAAATGTGCTAGTTCATTCTGTTTATGGACCTTCCAAACTATTCTGATGTGCTTATTTGTTCATGTTATATTTTCCAAGATTGATGCATACATGATTTGTACTATTGTGAATTGTTTGAAAAATTGAGAATTATGAGAAATAAGTATTTCTATGGTTTTCAAATGTGGAATTAATACGGTTATGAAGATGTTCAATGACAATGAGTTTTATAAATGGTTTTTACTTGTTTCTTGATTATAAACCTGTTACCCACGAGCTTTCAAGCTCACCCGCCTTTCCTCCCCATCTTCAGGTAATAAGGAAGAGATCGAGAGATCAAGAGTATTACGGCATTACTTCATAATTTGAATATTCTGGAAATTAAGTTAATTTTTTGTAAATTACAAGGATTAGTCACATTTCAAGATTATTAGTTATGCAACTTTTGTATTTTTGAGATTTTGGATTATGGTTGTATTGTGGCTCGGGATGCCATTAGATGTAAAATTTTATTCTTTTGATGTTAATGAATTATGAATCATGTATGGATGATGTTGAGTGAATTATGGACTTGTGTATGGGTAAGGTCGAAATGATTTTTTGATTGTGAATTGTGGTTACATACATATATATAAGTGAGCTGTGTTATGAAAAAGAGGATGATAGGAAATTGTGAAGAATGAGAATTTGTTGTATGAAATGAATAAAATGAGTGGAGATTAGAGAGTATGACAAGCAATAACACGCTCAACTATGATGGTATTCTTTTAAGAGGTTGGATTCCGAAAACGGGATCCAACAACATCCATTTTCTTGTAGTGTAATAATCCCTAATTTTAAATTATTAATTACTTCAATTTCATTATTATTGTTTTAACTATTTTTAATCATCAAGCTTTGTTAGTTTACTATAATTTTCAATAATCAATCTTTTAATACCTAGATAAAATGTGATTCAAATTATTACGTGACTATACTTAATCCTCATCAGAACGATATCTTTTATACAATAAGTTACGATCTATGTACTTGCATTACTAAAGTTTTCTATATAAAACTATCAGTATATAGTGTAAGTTAAATCAACTGAACTTATATGGTTGTTGTTTAAATTAACATGTTTTTCTATTTTGTAATATAACTATCATACTAAATCTAGAAAGCTTATATTATGGGTTACCTGATAGCTAAACCTAATTAAAAAGCTTGTTTTAATTAGTTATAATAAGGGAAAACTAGAATTAACAGAGTTTATTGTTAATCTACAATTAATAATTTTAAATAGAGGTATAAGAACAACATTATGATTGATTAAACATGTTCATATAGAGGTCAAGATTGAAGTACGAACCTGATTTAAAACTCATTAATTAATTCCAACAATTTTTTATTATTTGATTTAATTTGTCTTCTATAGTTTATTTTTAATTTATTACGTTAACAAAATTTAACCAACCCCCTCCCTCAATCTGATACACTAATTCATTAAAAAAGCTAATCACACACTCTTTGTAGGTAAGATTCTTTCTTAAAAATACTATAAACTTAGTTATATGGAGTTAAGTTTTATTTTCTAGTGTGTTAAATGAATTTTTTGTTTCCTTGAGATCTATAAATGTTTTATAGTTAATCAAAATGAAAGAGCAAAAGTGGAAGATTCAATTACTTGATTCATGTGTCAAGATTCAAGAGATGAGGTGTATGATTAGATCATAACAAGGATAAATAAGGATAAACATGAGTTATTGGAGAGAGAACTACAAGTCTTCCTACGTTAGGGTAAAACCTATCAAGAGAATTCGTGGAATAAATTAATGTATTCTTAAGTTTTATTAATTAGAAAGAGATTTCAATTACTTCAATATAAGGTTAAGAGTTATAAGTCTCTAGAGAGAATATAAATGTAATTTAAGAATTTTTACTAGTCCAAAAATCTTGAATTATTCATTAGATCAAGGTAAAGTCAAACAAAATAAAGTCTTAGGGAAAACCTCACCAAAATCTAACCTATTTATAGATTATTTTATCCTATATCATTACTTTTTTGGCATTTAAATTTATTATTTATTTTATTTCTTCTTTAATCAATTGTAGTCATTAATCTAGCTAATTAAGTGTACAAATAAATAGTAATTATTTGATAGACCTCATAGGATTGACCTGTACTCACAAGCATGTGCTTCTAGTAAAATATACTCACTAAGTTTATTACTAGGCACTAGGTGTTGATATGGACTAATTAACAAATTGATTCGACTAGTTATTTGTCTTTCTTTATTTCCTTTTATTATTTTTGTTGAGATTGGTATGAATTCTCTCTTTTGTAATATACTTCTTGTATCAATAGTCTAACAATGTGGAGAATCTTTTGGAACTAGTTTTGAGATTGAGAGAACATTACATATAAGTTGAGGAAGCAAAGATAACTATAGAGAACATAAGGTTCGTGAAGGATTTTCTACACCAAGTTCCCATACATCAGCTTAAGCATTGCGAGACCCAACATTGAAGCCAATAGGTTCGAGCTAAAGCCCTCTTTTCTTCCCTTAGTATAACAAAATTAGTTTGGAGATCTCCCTTCAGAACATCCAAATCTAAATCTATCAATGTTTCTATAATACTGTGATACACTGAAGCTCAATGGTTTCTCTCTTAATGCAATTAACCTTAGGTTGTTTCCTTTGACACTAAGGGATAAGGTGAGAGCATGGTTACATATTTCACTCAATTGTCCAAAACATTTTTTTGCCAAATACTTCCCCCTAGCAAAACTACTAAGATCATGAACTAGATCATTATTTTTTTCCCAAAGGGAAAGGTAATCTTTATATGAGGCTTAGGAGATGTATAAAGAGTTATTAAGTTCGCTCCCTCATCGTAGGCTAGATAAATAGCTAATAGTTTAGACATTTTATACGTCATATAAAATGAAGATCTTAGTAGATATTGCTACCGGTGGAGCTCTTATTAAAAAGATTGTAGATGAACCACATAATGTGACTGATGACATAACAAAACCATTACTGATGGTCTAGTAAAAGATCCACCTTAAAGAATTGTTAAGTCAAAATGACGTTAATAATAATTTTGATGATAAACAAACAAGTAAAAGAATGAAAAGCAAATGGAAGATAGGCTTTGAAGAAAAGCAGACAAAGGCTTAGAAGAAAAGCAGACGAAGGCTTTGAAGAAAAAGCAGACGAAAGCTTTGAACAAAAACAGACGGAAGCCTTAAAGAAAAGCAGACGGAAGCAGAAAGCAGACGGAAGCATCAGGTTGAGTCAGTTACAGGACTCAACTGAATAACCGTTTCTTTAAAGATTCAAGAAGCTGTTATTCAAGAAGCAGTTGAAGAGAAGACTATAAATACAAGTCGAAGATGAAGACTGCAAAAAAGGAACATTATTATTGATTCTGAGCTAATTGCTGAACTACTGAAAGTTCAAAAAAAAAATCTTAGAGAGATTATTGAGCAAATATTGTACGAGCGATATTGACTGTAATACAAATAGTTTCAAAACTGAAAGTGCTACAGATAGCCTGAAGAGGCTATGTGTAAAAGAGTACTGTTGTAAAGAGACCTGAAGAGACTCAAGCAAAAGAATACTTGTAACA